>CADEHL010000677.1:3565750-3578250 GCA_902827135.1 Harpagifer antarcticus | reverse complement strand
GGCCATATACTCCTGAAAAGCAGGCAGACAGGAAGTGTATAATTCCCTTTTGCAATCTGGCTCATTCTGTCACTTTACTCTGCTTTAGCACCCACACTATGCCTCGCTCCACACCGTAGCAGCTTTTCAGAATTCACTGTTTAACAATAGCAAAAAGATCTTACTTTAACATTTTATTTCAATCAGTTAGATTTGATGGTGATTTATATATTTTTCGAGAGTCACATAACAGGAATTCTGGATGTATAAAGGGGTCAGTGGGGGGGAAGATGGGGGAATATTTTAAGTTTAAACAGTTTATGAATTCTGGGTTTTGGAGAAAATGCTGTTTTCCATGCAGACACACTCGGTTACTTCTCTCACATCTCTTCTGAAAACTCACTTTTGTTTTCTGGGTTTTTCTTAATGCAAAACAGTTTTTGAAAATGTATTTCAGAGATACTATATTTTATTTCTTTATTAGTAAAGAGTTGAATGTAGTTTAAAAACTCTAACATACAGGTCAAGTATATGAAAAACAATCTTGACCTTAATTTAATGCTCAAAATATCTGTGACCATATTAGAAACAAAGTTGAATACACATATCTAACTAAAGTGTATCTATAAAGTGACTGTGGCACTCTGTGTGCATGTCTGTGGATATGTGTTTCTGTGTATTGTCAAATGCTGTTGATCTTACTTTCTTTATTATATTTTTTATATTTGAATGTACATCCGAAAAATAAACTCTATATTTTTTTTAACTATTTATTTATTCTCTTATCTCTGTCATTGTTACTCATGTTTCCTTTAGTTGACTTACACAGCCAGGTTGGTATTTTTTTTTTTACAGTGTGAACAAATGTTCTCTACGTTCCATGAACCACCTCTGCATCAATTGTTAAACTATTTGTTTAATTAATTGAGAAACATCTTTTCCCTATCTACGAATACATACAAATCTGTAAATAAGTTGATTTAATTCATCCAGCAAAAGGCTTTTATAAGTATTACTTCACATTGTTAATTGCTGCTATTTGTTTACAATGTCATCTGAATCACGGAGTTTAAAAATCAAGCCAAAGTATCACCTGTTTTTCAAGTTTAATTGAAATTGAGTACACCCAAAATGTATTCAATAATGCGTGTGTGCATGCCCAAGTTATAATAAGGTCAAGGTTGAACTGAGCTGTGAGTCTGTTTTCTCGTATAATACTAACATTGCATTTACTAACATGATTAAGCGACCTTGGGTCCCTTGAAAGGCGCTATATAAATTCAAGTTATTATTATTATTATTATTATTATGATCCCTGTTAACACCGCCGTGAGAAAGTAGTGACAATATAAGCAATGAGTCAGACTTAGTGAGAACATCTGTATGATTGTGAAAGCTGTTGGTTTTTCTTCACCTGAATAATTTGTATTGACGTTGCACTGTTCCTAGATCTTAACTCAGTGAGTAATAACACTTTACAAATGCAGGAGCAGCCTAAAAACCCCACAAGAGAATGACATTGGAGGTGTCGTAATGTGCTGTACCTTTCGCAATTACAAGCACCATTGATAAAGATGAGACATCAAGACTGCAGCAGCTGAGTAACACTGATAATTAGCCACACTTCATTATGGTTTGTTATTTAAAATTCCCTTTTTGTTGCAGAAGCTCTTCAAATGTCTTTTCATGGTTGTGCAATAGCAACTCTTAAAAGGCCACACTTTGTGCCCCCCTTGCAAAGCTTATTGAAGCATTCAAATTAGATGAAGAGTGTATTAACAAATTGTCACTCAGTGTTTCAGATGAAACCCTGCTGCTTGGAGACTAATAGATGTTATGGATCATTTTATTCACCCATTGTTCCTTGTTGCTAAAACGCAAACCTGAGGAAATGTCCAATTATTGTGATGACATTAGAGCTTGAAGCACAACTTTCATGTGCTTTTAAACCTTAAGAAATGTATCCCGGGGAATACATTGAGAACTACTTTTTTATTAATACTGGTTTGCAATTGCTTGACATTTTGTTTACTTCCTTTAGATGCCTCCACTTGACACCTTAAATTATCACAATAAACTGCACAAACTTAAATGTTCTATCTTTGATTACAAAATAAATGATTTTGTTGTAAATTAGAAGTCCACAGTTAAATACAGGACGCACAACATACTTGAGGCTTGTTGTTGTTGTTGAGAGGGACTGTGGTGTCTGCTGGGAAGTAAAGGTTTTGCTCAATATGTTTGTGACCTTCATGGCATTTTCAACTTGATAACAGCAGCTGGATTGGTGGCAAAGCAAAGACTTTCAGGACAAAAGAACAAATAATATACCTGAGCTGAAGTAATATCAGGCGGATACAAGAAAAGGAGTTTTCATTACTTTATCAAGTCACACAAATCCATTTAAAGGTCCATGACATGCTTTTCTGGTTATTACCTGGTCTCATCTGTTTGTCATTACTGGTGTCATTTTCTGGTTGCTAACGCCGTTGCAACACATAATCACTGATGTTCCACTGTAACGGTGGTGGACTCATCTGAACAGAGTGGGCGAGCTGACCAATCAGAGCACAGTGGGCTCATCGGGAGGGGGGGGCAGGAGCTCCAACAAGCCGTTTAGGACAGAGAGTGAAAACACATACTATACAGAGATGCTGTGTGAAACCAATGTGAGTTTGGAACATTGAACAATGTAAATCTATTCTAGTAGACCTCAACAACGGAATTATGATCAGTAGAAATGGCCATGTCATGTAGGGCTGCACGATATATCGTGCGGTGACGATAATCGCGATATGCGCATGCGCAATAGTCACATCGCACACATTTTCTTTTTAGGACGTGCGATATTAAGTAGGCAAATGAACTCAAACACGTCATGTTACAATTATTTTGCTGCTTGCTACAAAAGTATAAACTCGTGCAGCTCTCATGTCAGGGGTACTTGAGTGAGTGACATGCAGGCTCTGCACACACAGCAAACCACCAATCACAATCAAATCTCCAAAGCAAACGGACCCAGTGATTCAAGGTAAAAACACTGAATAAAGTGGTTTCATGTGTTTCTCCAAGGCAGTTCGGCGCTGCTAACCGAGCTAGCTCAGCTTGTTGCTCTGATCCAGACGTCCGTGACTAAAATCCTTCATCCGGTTAAATATAGTTAGAAAAATACCAATTGCATAGCACTAAAGTTCAAGAAAGGATGGTTTGCGGATAATTTCTGTATTTTTTCATATCGCAGGGGAAGAAAATATCGTAATGTCAGTTTTTTCCAATATCGTGCAGCCTTAATGACATGGGACCTTTGAGATCTCCTAAATCATCTCTAAGGGGACTTTCTTCCTTATGAGGCACTTTTCTTTCTCCAAGTCATTATTTTGTATTTATGAGGTTGGAAAACAAGCCCTCTGAAATCTGAGGAAAGTTCCGCACTAGGTCCAGTCCTTTCAATGCATTTTAATGAGGAAATGTTACATAATATACCTTTTTGAGCCAATGCTTCACATAATGTGTTACAGTCTTTGTAAAAAATGTGTTTCAAAACATAATTTCATCTCTTTTTAGTATCTCTTTTTAGTAGTCAATTAGTAATTCCTCCTTGAGAATAAGTTATTTTATCCTTTCTTTCCCTCACCTCACCACGCCATTAGGCGCATTCACACCGCAGTACTTTTCCCACAAAGGTTCATTTAACATTTTAACATTTCATTTAGCTGACGCTTTTATCCAAAGCGACTTACAATTACCGATTACTTTCTCCCTGGAGTAACTAAGGGCTAAGTGCCTTATTCAAGGGCACACTAGTGATGGTTTTCCTGGCGGGATTCATGAGAACTTAGTTCATGAGAACTCTTTTGCTCTCTTGTGAGAAAAGAGCTATATTTCTGATTGGCTGGGCGGATTGCAAACCACGCCCCTTAAAACTCCGCCATTTTATTATACTCGCATTAGCGTTAACCCAGCGCAGAAACGCAGAGAGACTAACTTATGGCAACACAACATAAAACATGGGAGCGGTGGAGATGAGGAGGTGTCGGCGTTCTGGCGATTTACTCGGAAGGCTTCATCTACTGAAGCCAGTCCCCAACTCCGGGGACTTCCGGCCGGGGACTCCGGGCGGCAGTATACGCCGTGAAGTGGCTTGCGGCCTGCCAGTAAACCCAAAGCAGAAGAAGAAGAAGTGACGTCAGCGGCTTCATTTGCCTAATCCTCCCCCAGGGACTTATTCCGGTGTGAACGCGATCTGTACTTAGTTCATGAGAACTAAAGAGTTCTCATGAACTAAGTTCTGATGAACCTTTGTGGTAAAAGTACTGCGGTGTGAATGCACCTAATGACGTCAGTATGTCACTCTTTTTACCAGTCTTTAATCCCTGAAAGAGCCCACACCTTGTTCCTGTTGGTGTTAACTTCCTGTCTGTCTTCTTTGCTAATGTCTCTAATATTTTAACCTCTTTGCTTCTCTTGTTTTCTTGTTCTGTTCTCTTTTTTATTTATTTACTGGTAACAGTTTACCGTGAATATGACTGCACACCCTTTATCCCTTTATCAGAGCATCCATTACAGCAGTCTACTGTCAAAGAAGAGCAGACTGCTGAATGTCCAATTTGACCAATCAGAATCAAGTATTTAACAAAACCGTGTCATAATGTTTTAAACTGATAAGACAACTTGGTCAAAATGTGTGTTGTCCATTTATGTTTAAATTGTTAATTAATAAAGTCACAATGGCCACAATTATTAGAATACAACCCACGAAAAACACACACATTTCCCTTTTTAAGTCGGGGAGAAAAACAAGTGTCCTATTGAGCTTTTAAAAATAGAAACACATAGCTTTACATGCTGAAAACAAACACCCTAAATGTATCCGTGTTCTTCTGTTGCTTCTGAAACGATCCGCCTGCAGATATGATGAATACCTGCAGGCAGATTTTTCATTAGTATCCAATTCTTGTCTCTCTCTCTCTCTCTCTCTCTCTCTCTTGGTGCTCCTCACCCTCCTCCCTCACCCACAGGGAGCATTATCTCTCTGCTTTCTCAACCTCATCCTCCCTCTTTCTTCTGCTCCATCTCCTCTCCCAATACCCTCTTTAATTTCACTTAACACACACACACACACACACACACACACCCACACACACACACACACACACACACACACATGTCATGGCTTTAGGGTTGCTGTATTTTGTTGAAATGACATCTAGTCTCATTTGCTCACTGGGACTGTTGCCACGGGAACGCTGCATTAAGAATATAGTTTAACATAATGAGTAAAACTTACCCGAGCCAAACCCTATTACTAAAATATGAGAATCAAACCAATAATAATTATTTAATGGAAAGAATTGCCACAGGTGTACAAAGGCGTCTGCTGCTACCTGTGGCTCATGTTGGAACAACTTTTATAAGAAGTGTAATTAATGTTGTGGTTTTATAATTATTATATATATCATTGTCAAACTGCCTGGCTTACTTTGAGGACAATATAGACTGCCTTTCTTCTGCTTCAATACCTTAAAGCAGGTCCAGGAACTAACAGAGTCAGGGGGAAAGTCACCAAACACCAAAAACCCAGCCTTGGACAATCACCAACACACCATGATTGTTTACATGCATTTATTACACAGAGCGTTCACAATAATCACGCAAAATCAGCAGGGGGAGGTTCCTCAAACTGTTTTCCACAGCAGATTGCATTTCTCTCCCTCGAGCCCCTTTTCACACATGCACTACAACCCTGAAATTATTACCTGATTTATTGATGTGAGCACCAGACTTTATCCTGCAAGCACCCTAGGACAAAGTCCATAGAGGTTTCAATACTCAAATGTCCCCTCCTCGACTCCTATCCTCGACTCCCCTCCTTGAGACTTGGTGCCGCCCACAGGAGATGCGAGTGGAGGATTGAGGAGGGGAACCGAGGAGAGAGGAGGGGAAGCAGCAGGCCAGGCGGTTAGAGAAATGAGAACTCCTCTCCTCTGAGCGGTCATTTTAAAGAGACGTCCATTAATGATGACAGGAGGCACAGCAGCAGTCTGTCTGATGGACAGATGTGTTCATGATGACTTATATATTTACTTTTAATTCATTCACAGTGCGGTATAATGAGACAATAACAGGCTACAGATGCGGACATAATACACACACATATATTTATATAAATATATACAATTTCAGAATCAAACAAGTATGAGAGCACTCTCATAATAACGTAACACAATCAGAGACTGGATATATCCCCCCCCCCCCCCCTCTCTCAGGTCGCTGAAATGGGGAATTGAAATTATGGGCTAAAAGTTGTACAAGTATTAAAAGTAAGCAGAGGACACCAAACCAACTGAGACCCGTCTGTCTGCCGCAACTACGCACTGTACAACACACACCTACACACTGTACCACACACACACCTACACACTGTACCACACACACCTACTGCTCCTAAAGCATAATCAGGCTACAGCCGTTGTGTATTTTATTATGTGAAGCACTAAATGGTCTTAGAAAAATATCGACTCTTTGTTTGTAGATATCTACTAAACTACAGCAAATAAAGAGAGTAATGTAGGCCTGTTACACTGAGTGATATATATTGTACACTGCTCTGCTTTCTGCACGGACCTCACAGCTGTTCTCACTGTAAACATCGCGTTGCGATGAAAGCAGTTACTAATATAATATCCAAGGGATGCATGCAGAGCTGTCATTGGCTGAGATAAGTCCGGCCGTGCGTCACGCCTCCACAGTTCCCGGAAATGCATCCGTGGAGGAACCATCAGTGTCTCCTCGGTTATAGCTCCTCCAGAGAGCCTCCTCGATGCTCGATGCTCGGTCCTCGAAGTGCATTTAGAGAAATGAGATGTCCTTCAACATGGCGCGCTGAAATTCATTTCCGGGTCACTCCCGGAGGACCGAGGGGTCGAGGAGGGGAAATTAGAGTATTGAGAAACCTCTCATGTCTGCATGAGGCCATGAGCTGCTTGTTGCCCGAGTGAGTGAGTGTGTTGATGATGTTTCTATTGTGAATGACTTCAAACAATCAAGGGTGTAAAATAAATGTACACTCAGACTCCAATTTTTTTAAGCTTTTGAAAGTGAGGCTTGGTAACTTCTATCTGTAATGCCTGACTCAGACACGGTCCGACGTAGGGCTGTGCAATTAATCGTATTTTACTGTAATCTCGATTAAGATTTTGGCCTGCAACAATTACGACAACAACATAATCGAAAAAAATGATTATTTTGGAACGCTCTCCCTGCGGAGATCCGCAACATCCCCACGCTTGTCGCCTTCAAAATGGCCCTCAAGTCCCATCTGTTTGCCAAGGCCTTTGGGCCCTAATCTATTTGTTGTTTTGTCTGTCTAACTTTTTGTCTGACTGCCTTTTGTTTTTGTTATGTTTGTTTCTACTCCTGTTCTTCTTTGTAAAGCGACCTTGAGTCTCATGAAAGGCGCTATATAAATCCAAATTATTATTATTATTATTATTATTATTATTATTATTGTGTTCTTTGTCACCAAATCTCTCTCAGAGGGGCGTGGGGGGTGGTTCCTTATTTTCATCTAAAGAAACAGACAGAGAATCAGCACTTTTGAAACAGGGCTGAAACAGAGGGGATTATGGGATGCTGCAATGATCTGTTTGGTTTTTGGAGCCAAACACTTCAGAGACATGTTCTGTATATATCTAAGACCTGTAATATATTGATGAAAAACAGTATAATAGGAGACCATTAACACTTCAAGTCTATTGTTGTTGCATAGTGAAGTGTAATCTGCATGGACAGCTGTGAAAACAACTATCTCGCTGTATTTGTGCCTTTGAACTGATTAACAGCCATTGCTAACATTGATGGCTTCAGTCTGTCTATGGGTCTAAACTGAGGTATCAACAGGGCAGGAAATAAAGACTTAAACATTGACTTCGATTTCCATAATAGTGTGATATACTTGCTATTTTGTTAAATAAAATATTACATTTGGTGCAGGAAGGTCACGTTAAAGATCCCATGACATGCTTTTCTGGTTATTACCCGTCCCCTTGTGTGTTATAATAATAATAATAATAATAAATAATATTTTTATAGCGCCTTTCAGGAAACCCAAGGTCGCTTTACAATTTGGTAGGGGGGGGGGGGGGAGTAGGGGAAAAGAGGCAGACAGGTTAAGGGGGGGGTGGGGGGGGGTGATGTAGCGGAAAAATAAACCTATTAAACTATCTATACAGTGGGGAAAGCCTTAGTAAAAAGGTGCGTTTTGAGGGCTTTTTTGAATGTGTAGCTTTTTCTGCTTGTGAACGGTCTGGAGAGTCACAAACCCTCAAAGTACAACCTGTAGCGAGTAAAACTCTAACACAGAGAAGACGTGTCTGTGCTGCCCCAGAACGCCTCGTTGGACATTTCTCTTTTTCCATTTTTTGGCTGTGTGTGCTCCTCGAGCCTCAAAGAGCGGAGCAGAGATGAAACTGAAAAATGTGATTCAGATTAAAGGAATTACTTTTGAACATGAATTAATGACCGTTGAATTCATGCCATGTCCACAAAGCTCATGTGGATTTAGGTCATAAAACTCCTTTGACAAGCACCTTGAATTGCCTGGTGCTGAAAGGTGCTATATAAATACTTGCCTTGCCTTGCCTTGCCTTGCCTTGCCTTGCCTTGCCTTGCCTTGCCTTGCCTTGCCTTGCCTTGCCTTGCCTTGCCTTGCCTTGCCTTGCCTTGCCTTGCCTTGCCTTGCCTTGCCTTGCCTTGCCTTGCCTTGCCTTGCCTTGCCTTGCCTTGCCTTGCCTTGCCTTGCCTTGCCTTGCCTTGCCTTGCCTTGCCTTTGACATAAACAGTTGTGTTTTTCTTCAATTAAGGCAATAAAGCCCTTTTTAATTAAATAATTGTACAGGGGTGACTCCAGTCACATAATTGTACAGTGATTTCTCCAATTTGTATTGCATTGTTCATATGCAATAAGTGTAGTTTAATTCCTGTCTTTTAAACATCTAAGGGTCTGACATTTCATTTATTATTTTTAACATATAACACGTATAACTTTTGAATTATCAAAATATGCCCTACTTTTTAATAAAGAACTCCCTTTTGTATTGAGACGTTTAGAACCAAGACTCACTCCTTCATAACTTCATAGCATTTATCTGTTCGCAGCTCACAAATTATTTTGCACTATGTTGGTTTTATTATTGTTGGAGTAGCCTGGGATTTCATAACCACAATTACAGTGTAGCTACTGTGCATATGGCAATAAAGCCTTTGAACCTTTGACTCTTGAATTGTTGTCCTACTGTACATAGAGTCCAAGAAATTAGACACGGAAGAGCTATGTGCTAAAATATGGACTTTATGGCTAATGACCATGTTGCAGTTTTTGAGTTCATGGTACTTCCCTCCCCTGGTGTTCACTTCACTGCAGACAGCTTCCCCATGCTTTACTGCCTGACTGATAACAGGGAGAAAGAGGGAGCCTGACACATATGTGGGGGGAGGCAAGGGTGGAAGGAGAGATGGGGTGAAGGAAGATGAAAGAGAGCGTGAGTCTAGACGAAGAAGAGCAGACAGGCAGTGCCATTTCGTGAGAGGGAAGAGGAGTAGGCGGACAGGCTTTGAAGGAGGTGGGCGGGAGGTGCAGGGGAGGGAGGCCAAAAGCTTCATCACTCCCTCATTCCCCGTTTTATTACCCATTTAATTCATCCGGGGCGACTCATAAAATTCCCCCTCATCTTGTGAATTAAGAAGTGCGTATTATCGTTTGAATTCACTGGTTCTCTGGTGTATCCCTCTCCGGCATTAAACGCTACAATTATGTCAGTCTTTTAGGACTCAGAGTCAACACCAGGTCTGTATTTGCATTCTTATGACTCTTTTGATTAAAAACGATGGGCCCCGAGCTGCTCTCCTCTCCATTACCTGTCTAATTATCACCTCAGATGATGAGGGAGAGAAGAGGGAAACCTCGTTATCTCTAAAAGTCTAATATGGCTCTGGTTGGGATGAGTAGCAGCTGATGGCAGAGATTAGAGCAGAAGTGTGATAATATAAATAAAAAAGCGACAGAACAGTAACCATTCACAATGAGATATGAAGCATTAAAAACACAGTATAGCTAAGAGTCTGCATATTTTACACATTTTAGTCTAAATTGTTTTATCACACATATGATGGAATACTGAAATGACAATTGTGAAAAGAGTGTTTGGCAATTTGCCTGGTGAAAATGGAAATGTATTCACCTCAAACATCACAATTTTAGCCGTTTACATTATCAACAATGCTAACAATATGTATTTGTATGCAAGTTGAAGTGGGTGATACTGGCCCTGGTCTAACTTGTCTCATCTACCCCTCATTTAAATGCTAGTGTACACGGAAATCTATAGCTCAAATCACAAGTTATACATTTGAGGAAAACACACTTATTATCTTTCCTATGGAAGGTTAAATAAAAAGAGAAATGTTTGGGTAAAGCTACATCCAGTTAGCCTAGCTTAGGGTTAGATACAAAGAATGGATACAACTTGCAATTAACTCTTGAATAGTGTCAGGATTTTCATGTTATGTCACGTTTATAGTTTTGTATGTCTGGTTATGGGTATTGTCCTCCTTATATATTGTCTGGTCCTTCTTCCTGTGTTTTTCCCCTGTCGTTAGTTTCCCTGGTGTGTCTAATTGTCTGATTGTGTTCACCTGTTGCCCTTGTGTTTCTCCTCCCCTGCCCGGCTGTTTCTCGTCTCGTGATTACCCCTCCCTGTATTTAGTCTTGTCTCGTCCTTTGTTCAGTGTTGGTTCGTCTTTTGTTTCTGAATAAGTTCACCGGTGAGAGTTCTGTTTTGTCCAAGTTATTTTTATTTTATCCTTGAAATAAAGGCTTTTTTCAGCGTTATCTGCATTTGGGTCCTGCTTGCTTCACTCACCGTAACAAATAGCCCTTATTTTTCTACTTCCTAAAAGTTTTAAAATTCCACGGGGAAACAGCTAGTATACCTTATTCTGTAAACTAATGAATAAATTATTGATATTCATAATAATGTTCTGATTGGACCAATTCTAGTATTAGATTTGTCCCTGTTTTCCCATTCTGTAACTAACACTGAAACCTGCCGACATGACAAGGACAGGGTCCAACATATTGGGGCAGTCAATACAAGCAAGTTGCCCCGATTGAGCCAGTGTTCCAAAAAGTAAAAAACAAACAAACATTGAAGTTGTCAATAAAACAACAAACAAGTTGAAATGCAAAATCAAATGTATTGCATGATGTAGAAAAGCATAGGACTAGTTTGAGAATAATGACCTGTGTGATATAGCATCGGAAATATGACCTGATTTCAAACTAAAATAAATATACTTTTTTATACACATACTTGTTACCTCTAAATGCCCCAGGAACAACGTTTAAATATCCTACTTTTTACACTTCGTTTTGTAATCTCCTCCTAATGACATCTCACATCCATATGCAGAGAGGAAGTTGTTTTTTGATGAGAACAAAACAGGACATTTTTTAGATTCAACGAGTCGCAGGTTCAATCCGGTTCAATCAAACAGAGAAGTATCTTTCAAATAACAAGAGTTTATAGTACATATAAATACTGTCCTAGTAATACAATATTGACTTGGATGTGCTTTTTCATGTCACATCAGAGCGCAGTGATCCAATCCCAGCCGTGGTAGCTGTTTTTAATGACCCCCAGATGTTTATTATAGCGCTGGTAAAGGGCAGGACAGGAAGCAGAGGGTCTTATCTGCTGCTCTGCTGCGGGTAAACACAGAGAGTCCTCCGCCTCGGGCAGAGTGAGATGGAGGGTGATATCTGGACGCTATTAGAGAGGTACCTTTGCGGTCCATCATGGATTTTAAGAATTACATTTCATCCTGACGTGTATCCTGCCTCTCGGTTTTTTAAACAGTGCTTCAGCCCCTCGATGCTGTAGGAAGATTCAGCACACAAGTCTCAACACTATGAATTCAATAGCAGAGAAAAAACAACCCAAAGCTCATTATTCAACATTTGTCAAAAAAATAAAACAATGATCTGGGACTCGAGTCACCCTTTGTCCTTTATTAAAATGTGCCTTTGTTAGTCGTGGCCAACAATCCTAACACAACTAATAGCACAACATTTTGGGCTGAAAGTAGGAATAGAGAAAGCCAGAAGCTAGATGCTTGGCTAATGTATACAGTGTAATATGCCAATTGAGTTAATTCTGACTGTGATGGAAACTTCTGAAGCAATGGAGACAGGACTCAGAGAGACACGAGGAGAGCAAGAACTTTGATGGCAAACGAGAGACATGTCGTGTGCCACGAGTTGACACAGCGGCGTGCCAAACCAATTCTGAAGAACTCTTCTGTAGTTCGAGGTTTTACCTAGTTTGAGTGTAGTAATCAACATTCCTCATCAGCGAGACTAAACAAATATGGACCCTGAATTTATAGCACCAACAATGCGCCGAAGCTGCCCCTCCTTAAGAGAGATAGCAGCAATACCCAAGGCCGTAGAACTATGCCATTGG
>CADEHL010000677.1:3425750-3560750 GCA_902827135.1 Harpagifer antarcticus | reverse complement strand
TCTCGTCCTGTGTTCAGTGTTGGTGCTTCTTTTGTTTGTGACGGAGTTCACCGTGGAGTTTTTTGTTTGACCATGTTATATGTTAAGATAAGAGCCCTTGAAATAAAGGTATTATCAGTGTTATCTGCGTTTGGGTCCTACCTGCTTCACTCTGCGTATCAGAAAGCACCAACCAAATATGGACCCAGCAGATGATCCTTTTGAAAGGGAGCTGCTTTCATTCACCTACTTGCTGGCTTGCAGCTATGGTGAATGGAGGGGAGCGTCCGGGGTTCAGCAGCGAGAGGCAGCTCTGGCAGAGGCTCGCCAGATGGCTAAGGAGAAGCCAGGCTTGGTGAAATTCTTACCTGGCTGGATTTTGGATTTCCTCTCGGTGTGTTATCCCCTGCCTGCTAGCCCCAGGCATGCTAACTCCATGTCTCCCAATTCCCAACCTGGCACCATACGCCTTGGTGGGTTCCGCCTGAAGTCAACCCGTGCTTCTGCCCCAGTTCCTGCTCCTGTCCAGGAGTTGTATTGCGGAACTCGTCTGGCTTATGGAGGTCCACGGAGTATTCAGGCGGCTGCTAAGAGGAGTCGTCGCAAGGCCAGGTTAGCCCGAGCCCCAGCAGCCATGGTTCCGGCTACAGAACCGGCCCACACAGCGATGGTTCCGGCCCCAGTTCTGGCCCCAGCAGCCATGATTCCAGCCCCAGTACAGGCCCCAGCAGCCATGGCTTCATGCTCCAGTACCGGCCCACGCAGCTTTAATTCCATACTCCATTACCTGGCTTACACAGCCAGGGTCCAGGCTTCCGCTCCGCGCCCAACAGCCAGGGTTCCAGCCCCAGTTCTGGCCCCAGCAGCCATGGTTCCGGCCCCAGTTCCAGCCATAGTTCCGGCTCAAGTACCAGCCCCATCAGTCATGGCCCCGACTCCAGCTCCTCGTTACCGGCCGACTCCAGCACCTCGTCTGCTGCTGGCTCTCCAGCCGACGCCAGCACCCCGTGTCCTGTCGGCGTACCGGCCGACTCCAGCACCTCGTCTCTTGTTGGCTCCCCAGCCAACACCAGCTCCCCGTGTCCTGTCGGCGTACCGGCCGACTCCAGCACCTCGTCTCTTGTTGGCTCCCCAGCCAACACCAGCTCCCCGTGTCCTGTCGGCGTACCGGCCGACTCCAGCACCTCGTCTGCTGCTGGCTCTCCAGCCGACGCCAGCTCCTCGAGTCCTGTCAGCATACCGGCCGACTCCAGCACCCCGTGTTCTGTTGGCGAACCAACTCTCTCAAGTCTCCCCTCCAGACACTTCTCAAGTCCCCTCTCAAGTTCCTACCGGAGTCCCCTCTCGAATTCCCTCTCTAGTCCTCTCTCGAATTCCCTCTCTAGTCTCCTCTCGAGTCCCCTCTCAAGTCACCTCTCAAGTTCCTACCCGAGTCCCCTCTCAAGTTTCCCCTCAGGTCTCCTCTCGAGTTCCCTCTCGGGTCCCCTCTCGAGTCTTTTCTCGAGTCCCCTCTCAAGTCACCTCTCAAGTTCCTACCCGAGTCCCCTCTCAAGTTTCCCCTCAGGTCTCCTCTCGAGTTCCCTCTCAAGTCCCCTCTCAGGTCCCCTCTCGAGTTACCCTCTCGAGTCACCTCTCGAGTTCCTTCTCGAGTCCCCTCTCCAGTCACCTCTCGAGTCACCTCTCAAGTCAACTCTCCAGTTTCTTCTCAAGTCCCCTCTCGAGTCACCTCTCAAGTTTCCCCTCAGGTCTCCTCTCGAGTTCCCTCTCAAGTCCCCTCTCAGGTCCCCTCTCGAGTTACCTCTCGAGTCTCCTCTCGAGTTCCCTCTCAAGTCCCTCTCAGGTCCCCTCTCGAGTTACCTCTCGAGTCACCTCTCGAGTTCCTTCTCGAGTCCCCTCTCCAGTCACCTCTCGAGTCCCCTCTCGAGTCACCTCTCAAGTCAACTCTCCAGTTTCTTCTCAAGTCCCCTCTCGAGTCACCTCTCAAGTTTCCCCTCAGGTCTCCTCTCGAGTCCCCTCTCAAGTTTCCCCTCAGGTCTCCTCTCGAGTTCCCTCTCAAGTCCCTTCTCAGGTCCCCTCTCGAGTTACCTCTCGAGTTCCTTCTCGAGTCACCTCTCAAGTCAACTCTCCAGTGTCCTCTCGAGTCACCTCTCAAGTCAACTCTCCAGTGTCCTCTCGAGTCACCTCTCAAGTCAACTCTCCAGTTTCCTCTCGAGTTCCCTCTCAAGCCCTCTCTCGAGTCCCCACTCAAGCCCCTACTCATGTGCCGTTGGAGGTCCCGCAGACTAGTCTTCTGCCGGGGGTCCTGCCAACCCCATGTCCTGTACCGTTGGAGGTTCCGCTGGGGGTCCTGCCAACCCCATGTCCTGTCTCGTTGGAGGCCCCGCCGACTACTCTCCTGCCGGGGGTCCTGCCAACCCTTTGTCATGTCTCGTTGGAGGCCCCGCCGACTACTCTCCTGCCGGGGGTCCTGCCAACCCTTTGTCCTGTCTCGTTGGAGGCCCCGCCGACTACTCTCCTGCCGGGGGTCCTGCCAACCCCATGTCCTGTCCTGTTGGAGGTCCCGCCGTCTACTCTCCTGCCGGGGGTCCTGCCAACCCTTTGTCCTGTCTCGTTGGAGGCCCCGCCGACTACTCTCCTGCCGGGGGTCCTGCCAACCCCATGTCCTGTCCCGTTGGAGGTCCCGCCGTCTACTCTCCTGCCGGGGGTCCTGCCAACCCTGTGTCCTGTACCGTTGGAGGTTCCGCTGGGGGTCCTGCCAACCCCATGTCCTGTCTCGTTGGAGGCCCCGCCGACTACTCTCCTGCCGGGGGTCCTGCCAACCCTTTGTCCTGTCTCGTTGGAGGCCCCGCCGACTACTCTCCTGCCGGGGGTCCTGCCAACCCCATGTCCTGTCCCGTTGGAGGTCCCGCCGACTACTCTCCTGCCGGGGGTCCTGCCAACCCTGTGTCCTGTCCCGTTGGAGGCCCCGCCGACTACTCTCCTGCCGGGGGTCCTGCCAACCCTTTGTCCTGTCTCGTTGGAGGTCCCGCCAACCACTCTCCTGCTGGGGGTCCTGCCAACTCCTGGTCCTCTTCCGTGGGGGATCCTGCCGAAGCCTGTCCCGCCGGCTCCGGTTCCTGTCCGGCCGACACCGGGTCCTGCCCGGCCTCCGGAGCTGTCTGGTCTTCGCCCTCGATCCCGACCCTCTGTGAGCCGCGGTCTTCGCCCGCGGGCCCGGCCTCCTGACTCTTCCTGCCGCTGCCCTCGTCCTCGAGCCCGGCCCCCCTGACTCTTCCTGCCGCTGCCTTCGCCCTCATGCTCGGCCTCCTGAGTTCGCCCGCTGTGGCCTTCGCCCCACCTTGGACTCTGCCTTGCCCCCGGGCCGTCCGCCCGAGTCCCCCCTTCTCGGCTTCTGCCTTGCCCCCGGGCCGTCCGCCCGAGTCCCCCTTCTCGGCTTCTGCCTTGCCCCCGGGCCGTCCGCCCGAGTCCCCCTTCTCGGCTTCTGCCTTGCCCCCGGGCCGTCCGCCCGAGATCCCTTCCTGGTCCTCTACTGTGCTCCTGGGCGGTCAGCTTAGTCCCGTCCTCCGGACCCCCTCCACCCACCCTGCTTAAGGTTTTGGACTTTTGTTTGTTTTGGGGACGTCTGGGATCCGTCCCTTGAGGGGGGGGTTCTGTCACGATTATCTTGTCATGTCACAGTTCTATGTCTAGGTTTGGGTGTTTTTGCTGTTCTCTCTGTCATGTTTTCCTCCTGGGTTATTGTCTGGTCCTTTTCCCTGTGTTTTTCCTCCTGTCGTTAGTTTCCCTGGTGTGTCTCGTTATCTGATTGTGTTCACCTGTGGCCCTTGTGTTTCTCCTCCCCTGCCCGGCTGTTTCTCGTCTTGTGATTATCCCTCCCTGTATTTAGTCTTGTCTCGTCCTGTGTTCAGTGTTGGTGCTTCTTTAGTTTGTGACGGAGTTCACCGTGGAGTTTTTTGTTTGTCCATGTTATATGTTAAGATAAGAGCCCTTGAAATAAAGGTATTATCAGTGTTATCTGCGTTTGGGTCCTACCTGCTTCACTCTGCGTATCAACAGGTTTCCAGGTCGGCGTTACAACGAGAACAAGCTAAACTCATCCTGAGCACACAAACACTCACAGCCGAAGTGAAAACAATAAGTGTGGCTTGATGTTGAGTAAGAAAAAGGTTTATAACGCTGTGAGAATGGGTCTGCGGAGACAATTTCTCCGCGATCCTAACTCGTCTATTACCAGCGTTCAGGGAGCTCTATGCAAGTCAATGGGACTCCCTGTTAGTTAGCCAAAGGATCCTGGTGTGTGAGGTGCTCCGCGGATTGGTCCATTTGGGCGAAGGAGCAGCTTAGCCCCGGACAGCCCCAGCCCAATTTAACCCCTGGGTATTTGTGAGGGAGCTCCTATATTACATTACATTACATTTAGCTGACGCTTTTATCCAAAGCGACTTACAATAAGTACATACGACCAGGAAGACACAACCCTGAAGAAAACAGAATCATAAAAGTACATCAGGTATCATAGAGCCAAACATTTCAAGTGCTACTCAGCTGGCTATAGATAGGCCAGTCATATGTTAGTATATAAGTGCCTTGTTATTAATTATATCGCTCGAAGTGGAGTCGAAAGAGATGAGTTTTCAGTCTGCGCCGGAAGATGTGCAGGCTTTCTGCTGTCCTGATGTCAATGGGGAGCTCATTCCACCATTTTGGAGCCAGGATAGCAAACCCACATGTTTTTGCTGATGGGAACTTGGGTCCCCCTCGCAGCGAGGGTGCAGCGAGTCGTTTGGCTGATGCCGAGCGGAGTGCACGCGCTGGGGTGTACAGTTTAACCATGTCCTGGATGTAGGAAGGGCCAGATCCATTCGCAGCATGGTATGCAAGTACTAGTGTCTTGAAGTGGATTCTAGCAGTTACCGGGAGCCAGTGGAGGGAGCGGAGGAGCGGAGTGGTGTGGGAAAATGTTGGAAGGTTGAAGACCAGACGAGCCGCTGCATTCTGGATGAGCTGCAGAGGTCGGATGGCACACATGGCATTACCCCGCTGAAGCTCACCAAAGTTAAATATATTTCATAGTTCAAAGTTTTGTCAATTGTTTTGTTATTGGTCAAATACTGGGTTCTAATGGTTTCTGAGGAGTTTGACTGGAATGAAAAAGCACAGTCTACAGAAGCAACAAAGCAGCATACTGCATTAAACCTGACCTTGACAGAGAGGTTGAAGTGCATGTGGAAAGGAGGCTTCAGTAGTCTGTCTGCACTCTGTTTAGTTGTGCTATCTTACAATCAATACTGTATATAGTCAATGTGAGGTAAAGTGTGTCGCCAATGTAACCGGTTAGAACTGGAAGTTGCGATGAGGTCTTCAAATGTATGGAAAGGGTCTTAAAAAAGGTCTTAAAAGGTATTACATTTGACTTCAGGATTCCTGCATATACCCTGATTTAGAGAAATGAGATGTCCTTCAACATGGCGCGCTGAAATTCCTTTCCGGGTCACTACCGGAGGATTCGAGGAGTGGAGGAGTGGAGGAGGGGAAATCCCAGAAATGAGACACGGCCACAGTGTGCACAAGATTTAGAAAAACCAACTATTTTTGCACTTCACTTCTGTAGCCATATGAAATTAATGAGACGAACGAAGACAAGTGCTTAAACTTGTTTCATCCAGACACAAAAACAAAAATCCACAAATTCCGATTTGTGTACCGTCTAAATACTAAGAAAATTGTAAATGAATGAATCATGAATATTTTCAATTTAAACATCTTCAGGAATGTATGTACCATGTGTTGCTGGAGGAATAGGAACATGTTGATTTTTGGGACGCCAACCATAAACGTGCTCCATTTCATTAAAGAAATTGTCCTCAAAACAATAATTATAACAAAGATCAATTGAATGAACTCTTTTACAATTAGAGATTATCTTTACACCCCCCGGAAAATCTTGTTTTTGCCAACCTCCAGTAACGTCTTCTAACAACCTGGAACTATGTTGGAAGTGTTTTCACTTTGACGTGCATCCTTTGAACACTTTTTGAATATTTTACTTTTTCTGATAAACCATGAATAAAATCAAGGGATATTTTTTCTCTTCATGAATAAATTTTCCGCTGGATGATGTTTTCTTGCTGCTATTATTCTTACATGTGTTGGTGACACTCAGTCAGCCTGATGTTATTGAGCCAGCATGAAATCCCATCACATCACATGGTGTGTTTCAAAGGGACACTAATGACAAAAGACTGCAGTGAGCATGTCAATCAGAGTTCATGTGTTCACCTTGATGTGTGGTCATGATTGAACCCCTTATGTCAGGGGTGTCAAACTCAAGGCCCACGACTTCATTGTATGTGGCCCGCAAGAGCATGCAAAGAATATAATACGTTTATTATACGGTTACATGCCACTTTACATTTCCCACAATGCATCTCGTTTTGTGACATGCGCACTGAAGAGACTTGCAATTATTTGCCCTGGACTTCTGCTTTCAGACGTAGTTAATTACTAAGTTATTACCTTATCCGATAATAATCCAATTCAGAGGCAATAATGTAATATAATACATTATTTTATATATATATTATATATTTATATAGTTACAACCGGCCCTTTGAGTGCAACCATAATGCTGATGAAATTGAGTTTGACACCCCTGCCTAATGTTATATAATATACAGATATTTGGCACTTGTGTTCTCACGTGAGACTCGTAATGCCGTAGCAAGTCGAGTAATGGGTTACACACTTTTTGATTCTCTTTTATATTGTTCTAAGAGTGTGTAGCTGTTTCTTAGGAGAAATATACAGACTCTGTTTTACATCTTTTTAAAGAGGCAAACTCAGGAAGAAGTGGTTAAAAAAAATGAATCTTACCACCATGATTGATGAGACGAACAGAAAGCTGCTGTATACTTACAGAAAATTGCACTGACTAAAACTCCAGTTTAATTGCTCTGAGCTCTGGGAGGCAGCTCGTGTTGGAGCAGAGCCACCACGTCTGCTCAAATGACTCCGAACATCTGTGTTGTGTTTTCAAGATGCTCGCAGAGATACAAAAGGACTATCGCTGCACATGAGGCTCTATGTTTCTCTGTAATCTACTTTCCTCTTCAATATGATGGTTTGATTTATTCTCTATTTTCTTGGTTGCCCAGTGGGACTTTAGTTGTGACCGTGGCAGTACACCAAAAAGTGATTTCTCTTGGTAGTACGTTTTTATTTTTTTGTATTTTATTTTAGACAAGGACATTCTATCAAAAAGGACTACAAAATGTTCAATGTGTCACTTTAATTATGAAGACTTATTTCCACTTTGATCACAAATGTGGGTGGAGGAACAGAAAAAACATGGTCCAATGCCATCGGTGAATGTCTTGTTATTCCACGCTGCTGCAAGTACATTTCTCTCTTCCTTTTTAGACAAATGTTTTTTATTTCTAAACACTAACAATCATCGGCCGACATCAGTATTGAACAAAACTCTCACTGCATTAGCAAACTGTAAAGCCAAATACAATACTCAACAGCAGTGGTGGAAGAAGTGTTCAGGTCCTTTACCTAAGAGTACTAATACAGTGATGTCAAATATAATATTTAACTCAATTCCATATTGTTTTTTGCTGATAAAGTGATCAAATTATCAGCAATATCTCTTCGCGGACATGCAGTGGGAGAACTGAGCTTCTTCTGAGAGGGTTTGTGAAATTCAGTGCTGCTTTTAGCTGTTTACTTACCTTTGTGTGTGAATGCATCCCACTGTAGGAAGCCAGTTTATAAGAAGCTTTGTAATTGCCTTTGTGCACATATCCTAGCCTCCATATAACCATTTTCCCTATGCAGTACGGATTATGTTATTACAAGTACAATGGTTTACGCTGGTTCTCCTGCAGCGAGGATAAACGTTTGTTGTCGTCAATCCCCCTCTTACATATCCATTCCTCATTCATACAAGTAGAAAGAATAGGAAAGTGGAAGGGAAATAATAATAAGGAAAGGAAACCAGCTGCAAGGACAGACAGAGAAAGAGAAAGTGGCAGAAAAAGAAACGCCGCTGCCTGAGCCCAATTAGATCGCCATTACGCTACATCGCCCCTGTAATGATGTATCATTTAGCTCTGATGGTGAAACCGCTCCTGTCCAGAGCTCCATTATTCCATAATGCATTTTCCACTTCCCCCCCCGCACCGGTGGACAAGGACAAAGCGCAGAACAAAGGCCGAGTGTGGGCGCAACTTATTATCCTAAAGGCTAATGTGCTGCTAAGATTATGAGACCCCCCTCTGGGCCGGAGAGACCAGGTGATACAGTGATGATGATGATGATGATGATGTGTGCGACTGTGTTCAAAGGGAGATCTTTGTCTTATTTATATGTGTTTGGGTCATGAGGACACAACATGAAACCAACTGCAGCTTTATTTCCTTTTGTTTAATAGAAGGAAACTGTCAGCCCAGTCTTTAATCGTTAAAAACTAGGGCTAACGTATTTAATGCCGATAGTTTTGACTGATATTGCAATAGATATGATTTGCAATATAGGAGAGAATGTTATTTTTATTTTTGTATACAAAGTGTAAATATACCAATCAAGGATTTTTCATGAAGTCTGTAGAAATACTGTAATCCAGGAACCACAATACTGCCTTAACCAAATATTGTGTTTTGAATATTGCACTAGTCCGTATTGAGAATTTTATAACATTTTGATTAGTTATTAGCCCAATAAAACCCCAAATGAAGACCGTGGACAAAGAATGATATATTTTTGTTCAGTTATAAGATCAAAAGTGATGTTGCTGGTTACTTCATGATTATATTTGAAGTGATCGTCGCTTGTTTTTGCTGAAGGTATTTATGTATCACTGAAATTGTCAACAAAGGGAGAAACGATCAGCAGTGTCTATCATATTCAAAATGATCAAGTAAACTTCAATTTGAAAACACACGCAGATAAAAGTGGAAACAGCCAAACTCAGCAGTTTAACACGTGCAACAACGGTGTCAATCAATCAATGCAATCAATCAATGTTTATTTATATAGCCCAATATCACAAATGTTACATTTGTCTCAGTGGACTTCACAGTTTGTACAAAATATCAGTATGACAATACGACACCCTCTGTCCTTAGACCCTCACATCGTACAAGGAAACACTTCCAGAGAAAACCCACAGTTTAAAGGGAACATGGGAGAAACCTCAGGGAGAGCAACAGAGGAGGAATCCCTCTCCCAGGACGGACAGTCGTGCAATAGATGCCGTGTGTAAATTGAAAAGATAATACATTTGCAACATAGGTAGTCCAAATGTTTGGAAATGCATGTGTGTATAATAGGAAGATGAATCCACGAGGATATCCATCCAGGACCTATGATCCAGGACCACAGCCACGACTCAAGATCCAGGGCTCGTGATGCAGGACACAGGACCGCAGGATCATCCATGACTCCGGATCCCAGCGTATATAGACACCAAAAAGAAAGAAATGTGGGGAAGCTGGGTTAATCGGAACATGGGAGTACACAGGTATAGACAGAGAGAAGGAAGAAGTAAGATGTCCCCCGACAAACTAAGCCTATATCAGCAAAACTAGGGGCTGAATTTAATCAGCCCTAACTATAAGCTTTATCAAAAAGGAAAGTCTTAAGCGCACTCTTAAAAACGGATAGGGTGTCTGCCGCCCGAACACAAACTGGAAGCTGATTCCACAAATTCGGAGCTTGATAAGAAAAGGCTCTGGCTCCCATTGTACTTTTAGAGACTCTAGGAACAACCAACAACCCTGCATTCTTGGAACGCAATGCCCTAGTAGGACAGTAGGGTATAATGAGTTCGGTGTATTCTCATTAAATATTTAAACCCCCAAAAGCTTTAACTCTGCAAACAGTGTCTTTGTACACTTGAGTTTCTGCTGCACAGTTGTGCCTCGGCTCAGTGCAATAACGTGCTGCTCAGGCAAATTGTTACCCGGGGATCCAGCGTTTGTCTCTTTCTGGCTCCCAGATGGTCCAAAACGCTGGTAGGAACATCAGCCGCCTCACACACACCATCTGTCTTTATATTTCTCATTACTCCCCTCTGGATGCAAACAGAAGTCCTGCTAACTCCCCGCAGCTCCAGGCTAAACAAGCAGTCACACACTGAGGCTGGATCGCAGAGAGAAGGCTGAGTTTCTTTTATATTCGCTGTTTCATTCTCTGCAACTTACTCAAGTAATCATGGATACCATTTGTTGTTATAATGTAACAAAGGTTTTCACCACGACATGAGGGAAACACGTCAAAACAGAAAACTGTAGTGCATTCTTGTAGTACATCTTTATCATTTGCAGCAACAACAACAGCAACAACAACATACTGGTGAATTGTTCGGAGAGATAAAAGGGGAAAAATCGTTAACATTACAAATTCAACATCAAGGAATCACTGTTGGTGATCAGATCTCATTTCCCCACATTCAGCTGGAGTTGATTTTGCAAAACAAAATTATGAACATCTCAGATTATCCCCTAAAACTGAAGAGACAATGTGTGTTATGTTATCAGACCCTAGGGGTTTTTAATCTACACTTAAGACTCACTTCTTCTCTGGCCGTCTAGTCAGAGCCGAGTACGACTCCTGACATTTCCCTGTGTGTGATTTTAATTTTTGCTGTTGTAATTTATTGTCTTCTGTTTGCTATTGTAAGTGTTTTTATTTCATGTATAGCACTTTGGCTCGACCAAAAATCGTTTTAAAAATGTGCTATATAAATAAAACTTGATTTGATTTGATCTATAAGTCAAGAAAAAAGTTGCATCCATTTAACGAGGTTTTTATTGAGAATTAAATCCTTATCATCTGTTGGAGAAAACATTAGCTTGAAGCCCATGGCACTGGCTTAATTGTTATAATTACCGCAAATGAATTTGAACTCAACAAAGAGAATAATAACTGTCTCTGTGAGCTCAACATTTTAAGAAATTATACATTAATAAAGGTTTGAGAATTTATTATGTTTTAAAAAAGCTGAAAAGTGAAACACTACAGTGACAACGTGTTACTGGCTGCACACAGCTTGTCTTCCTGGTTAAATATATCGTCTTTTTATGTAAATGAAATGTGAATACCGAGGTTTAACATGCGTCTGAGGAGCCAGAAGCAGTTATGAACATGAAAGTGGATCAGTGAAGGAGTGTGGGGCTGTAATTGTACCGGACCGACAGGCAGAGCCACAGTTTAAGAGTTCTCTCAGAGAGCCGTTGTTATCAGCGTTCTCTACTCGCACCGCTGAGTGCCGTAATTACTTCTATCACATTTCAGGAGTCTGAGCAGCACTCACGTGGAGAGGCTTCACTTCTGCTCAACAGCTCTGATAGTCAGCGCACACACACACATACCATGTATACATCACCTCAGGGGACATTACATTGACTTACATGCATTTCCTGGAGTCTTATAACCTTAACCACACGTGACTATGTGACTATCTAACAGATGTAGGTCCCCACAAGTATAGTAATGCTATGCCACACACACACACACACACACACACACACACACACACACACACACACGTTTTCTATTCTGGTACAACTTAAAACACCCATTTCAATGTTTCCTTAATTATTAGTAACTTCTGGTGAAAGGATAGCTTGTTGTTGATCTCCGGATAAAAAAGGGAGGATCTGTTAAACACAATCCACTGCTCAGGTGCAATATACATGTACGTATGTACAACTCATGGTTTATTACTTGTAATTTATTTACAATTTGTAAAATGTATCGGCTCTTTTTACCCTTTTTTTTACGTTTTATAATGCTATTTCTTTTGTTGCTTATTTGGTTATATTTAAAAGTTTTAAAACACTTGCTTACCTTCTTCATTAATATATACTCTTTTTCCTTTTGCCTCTTATCTTCACATGCTGCTGTTACCGCGTAAATCTACCTTCTGCAGGGCGGAAAAAGGTCATCTGAATTGATGATGTTCGAGATAAACCAACCCAGTCTCACAAAAAAACGTGTAATAACTACGTTGGTCCACAACGTAGGACGTAGTATTTCTACAAAAACGCCTCTGAAATTGTAAGATCCCTAAGTTTTTTTTCACCATTCATTCCAATGGCTATGTCACGTGATCTTCACATTTCTCGCTGCAGAAAAAAAAAACATGGCCGAACTTCGTTTTATTCTTGGTGGAAAATGCCTATTTTAAAGTTAGTTTGGCCATTAAAATGCTTTTTGATGTCATTTGATGCGAGAAATATGAGTTGTTATTTCAGATTATGTGTGCAGTGGATCTACATGATCTTTAGTTTGCTAGTTATTACGAAGATTACTTCAGGAAATTGTGTCGATACAACGTTTTCATTGTTACCAAGGTGGTTCCTAGGGACGCTGCTATCGATATTATTTCTGTTATGTTGTGTAACTGTTTAATGGTGTTATCTTTATTGCTACCCCCTTCCCCGTCAAAGTATAGTGTTGGTCCACAGCGCAAACATATTAGTTTAACAAAATCCGCATCTAAAGATACATTATTTTCCCCTGTGCAATTCCAGTCTCACATCACATCGTCATAAACAAATACCGGAAACAGACCGAAAACACTTTATTCCGAGTGTGCTTGCTTTTCTCTTTGAAAGTCATCACATAACGGCATTGTAATACACGGTTCGGCTGCATTAAATATTACATATCTGCCGATGAGAAGACTTCTAGACAAACATGAGGAACTGAAAACGTGACGTGGATCATAAAAATATCAGCCATTAAACAACATCTTACATTTCTTTTCACACAATACGTCTCCTTGCAGTATCAACACTAATTCGGCTGACTTTTATATTTGATCCAATTGGTAGATAGGCTGTATTTACACCATAAAGGTGCACAGCTGATATAAAGGGACACCTAGTGGTTAAAGCATGTTATTGAATTTTATTATTTTTATTATTAGGATCCCTATAAAGTATATTCATTACTCGTTATTCTCTACTAATAGTTAATTAAAGACTGTATATAATGACTATTTTGCACATCCCTTTCAAGATTTCAAGATTTTCTAAGGTTTATTGACATATCATATTCACAAACGGTGTAGTTATGCAATGAATGTAAACCTTTGTGTATACCTCCTGCAATGTTAACTATGTTGAAGCACTTAACTGATATTATACATATGTATTATACTCTTATATAAGATGTATGTAGATAGTATAAGAAATGTGCAGAATACGACAGTTTAATGGTGGAGGTACACGCATATTGATAGATGTCTTGTAATGCACTTTTGAGGAACCTGCGACCAAAGTTTTTCATCTCCGGCCTTGTCAGGTATTGAATAATCAATAAATAAAGAACACAGAATTATTAAATATAAAACACAGAATTTGTGTGATTATACTAAATGATTTACAAATAAACACGGCTGCATATTTAACTGTTACACATGCTGATGTAACGCAATTGTTTCCAACTTGGGATCAATAAAGTATATCTTATCTTAAGATGATCGATGGCTACTGCCATATTTGCAAAATGTGCCTCTGAACCTTGACAAGTGCATGTTTCAGGCTTATCAATTAACAACAGGAGGGGTCACAGACATAAGACCAGCTGTTAAATAAAGCTCTTCTGACCTTAGCTGGCATGTGGGTATATATTAATGCTGCCCATTATGGGCACAAGCCATTTTAATTATATGTTTTAAATTTGAGTGTTTCCTATCCCCTAAACCTCCAGGGATGTACACAGTTTAATTCTGGCCACTTCTTATTATGGGAAATACGAAAACGTCTTTTAAAACTACAACTCCCAATAGAGACGTGCCATAGAACATGTTGCGAAACACACAATAGCCAGCATGTGTAGTTCTGGGGACGGGGTGGGGGAGGGGGGGGGACGGGGTGGACCCCGTTCAAATCCAGTTTTGGACAGTCTGCCGTGGTTCCATCCCATTTCAAGTGCTGTTCGACCGTGGCACACTCTCCAATCACAGAGCTTGTGGACTATCACGGGGTTTGTTAAGCGAAGCGGAGAGAATACTTACTTCCGGGTGTAATATTCTGTAAAGCAAATGAGCTGCTCCGACCCTCGGTCCTGACGGACTCCAACTTGTATTTATTAATCAAACAAATAAATAAACACAAGGATAATTATGTGTTGTTGAGTAAATGGAGAATCGCACAGGGGGAAATAACGTATCTATGCCACAATTTTAGATGCAGATTTTGTTAAACTAATACGTTTGCGCTGTGGACCAACACTATACATTGATGGGGAAGGGGGTAGAAATAAAGATAACACCATTAAACTGTTACACAACATAACAGAAATAATATCGATAGCAGCGTCCCTAGCAACCACCTTGGTAACAATGAAAACGTTGTATCGACACAATTTCCTGAAGTAATCTTCGTAATAACTAGCAAACTAAAGATCATGTACATCCACTGCACACATAATCTGAAATAACAACTCATATTTCTCGCATCAAATGACATCAAAAGGCATTTTAATGGCCAAAGTAACTTTAAAATAGGCATTTTACACTGAGAATAAAACGAAGTTCGGCCATGTTTTTTTTTTCTGCAGGGAGAAATGTGAAGATCACGTGACATAGCCGCCAGCCATTGGAATGAATGGTGAAAAAAAACGTAGGGATCTTACAATTTCAGAGGCGTTTTTGTAGAAATACTACGTCCTACGTTGTGGACCAACGTAGTTATTACACGTTTTTTTGTGAGACTGCGTTGGGTAAACCCTGTTAGATCGCGTTTGAAACGTTCAATAGGTTTATTTCTTTCCTTCACTATTGTAATAAGGAGAGTTTGCCTTAAAATAATGAATCCAAGTTTCCACCAGCAGCTGAAATCTGCAGGAAGATTAATAACTTATTACTGTCTACCCCTTGACCGTCTCCACAAGAGTATTAATCGTCCAATCATAGCCTAGCAACTGTTACCATGCACAGCAGGCCTGTTAATCTCTGCATTTCTTCACTTGAGGAAGTGGTGTGCACCAAAAACACAAGAGCAAAATACAAATGAATTAAACGGCTTTTACAACTCAAATCGATCGTCAATTACACATCTGATATGGAAGGGATAATGTGCCTTAAACTGCATATTGCAAGCTACACTAAATAAACCAACCACTTCGCTCACAATCATTATTTAAAAAAGGTTATATTGATTTAAAATGATTGTATTGGTTCTGCTAAGAAAAAATTGTCCGATCCATAGCTGCTTGAATAGCAACAATAGCAACGCAACTTCAAATGAAGGCAGCACTCATCAATGTGTTCAGCCTTTACACAGTAAATCTATAAAATGCTTGGACTAACTGTGATGATGCGTAAAACAGATGTATCATTTAAAATCACTCAACAGGCTTCAACTTTTAAAATGATGGATGGAAAAAGGACAAAGTCAGATCAGATGGCGATTTCACCCCACCATATCTTAATAATGTAACTTGCTGGCTACAGTATATGTGATAAAACCTGTTTGCATTTAAACTGAGATAATTTACAGTCACTGCATAGAAATGGGCTGAAAAGGGCAGATTTGTTCTACCTTTTGTTTTAATAAAAGGGCATGTACTGTTCAAAAGCTGATGGTTAGTCTGCCACTGCTTTCATTTTAAACTTCATATGTTTGACAATGGAAAGTTCAACAGGCGTAGCAACAGTGTGTGAAAGCTAAGCGTGATGAGCTTTGGAGACATTTGGGCTGAAAAGGCTATTTGTCTTTTCATCCTCTATATTAGAAATTAAAGTGTATTTACTGATTCAATTTTAAAGTTCCTGTAAACTTTTTGGGAAATCACTTTAATACGCACATATACTCATATGCCACGGTCTCTCCAGACAGAGCGGTAATCCTGCAGATTACTGCAGCCCAGAGCTTTTAAGGTATTTTACAGACTGAACCTGACGAGACAATGTATTCCCTCTGGGAGGAGGAGAGGGCGGCCATTATGAGAGCCGAGCTGCTGACCTGATGTGGATCTCATATCTCGGCAGCGTCTCCCCCGGCTACAAATATATATGTGTGTGTGTTTTCCATTTGATTTGGTGTCAGCGGTCAGGGACGATAATGGGGTAAACAGCGTACAGCTCACTGCCCGACTGGAAGAAAAAAATAAACTTTTGGAAAACTTTGCTGTTAAGTATTTGCGTGGGAGGAAGAAGGGGAGATGGAGGAGACTTAGGATACAATTACGTGTGTGTGTGTGTGTGTGTGTGTGTGTGTGTGTGTGTGTGTATCGCTGTAACGTTGAGCCCCAAGGGAGATAAGAGCAGATGATGGGCAGTCTGTCTCTTCTTTGGCTTTGAGCTCCATTAGATGAAGTGGCACCATGCAGAGAGACACAAGAAGACACAAAAGGCTCCTGTGAAGCAGGGGCAATCACAGCAGGACAACACAACTTGATTGTCTATTATATGAAAATACATCGGACATGTTTCAGCTGTTAGGAACAACTGACGGCTGACTAGTGGCAACAATCAATAAAGGTCCATCTTCAATCATCGTCAATCAACTTTAGGCTGTTAAATGAAATGAAATAGTTTTCCACAAATCTGGATTCAATGTTAAGATGATGTGTGTGATCTAACCTCGATGTTATATACTGAGTTTAGGGTAGCTAAACTAAAATCCAAGTAAATGTATTATCCATTCATTGATTATCGTGCATGTTATTGTTCAGGTGACCTGTTGCAATTCATTTGAAACGATAAAGAATGATACGTGATGTTTGTTATAAGTAACGCCAAATCACAAAGTTTCACCCAGGAGACGGAAGCAGAAATTACATATTTTTGGATTTTATGTTTCATCAGCGTCTTGAGTTAACAAAAGTGCAAGAAACATTTTTAAAGTATTATTATTCAACTTTAATGGAGCAGTTTCTCCACTCCTCTGATATAGAAAATGATTCTCCTCCTCTCAAAATAAAATGAGTGATTCCTGAAAACTTTTGTTGACAAGTTTACACTGCAGCTTTTAAAGGTCCCCTATACTGTTTTCCAATATATTATAGGTCTCAGATATATACAGTATACACTCCAAGTAGGGAATGAGTCCTTACCCCAAGTGAAGGAGTTCATGTATCTCGGGGTCTTGTTCTCGAGTGAGGGAACAATGGAGCGTGAGATGGGCCGGAGAATCGGAGCAGCGGGAGCGGTACTGCAGTCGCTTTACCGCACCGTAGTGACGAAAAGGGAGCTGAGCCAGAAGGCAAAGCTCTCTGTCTACCGGGCCAATTTCGTTCCTACCCTCACCTATGGTCATGAAGAACGAGATCGCGGATACAAGCGGCCGAGATGGGTTTTCTCCGCAGGGTGGCTGGTGTCTCCCTTAGGGATAAGGTGAGAAGTTCGGTCATCCGGGAGGGACTCGGAGTTGAGCCGCTCCTCCTTCGCGTCGAAAGGAGCCAGTTGAGGTGGTTCGGGCACCTAGTTAGGATGCCACCTGGGCGCCTCCCTAGGGAGGTGTTCCAGGCACGCCCAGCTGGGAAGAGACCAAGGGGTAGACCTAGGACCAGGTGGAGGGATTATATCTCTTCGCTGGCCTGGGAGTACCTTGGGATCCCCCAGTCAGAGCTGGTTGATGTGGCCAGGGAAAAGAATGTTTGGGGCTCTCTGCTGGAACTGCTACCCCCGCGACCCGACCACGGATAAGCGGGAGAAGATGGATGGATGTATACAGAACATGTCTCTGAGGTGTTTGGCTCCAAATACCAAACAGATCATTGCAGCATCCCATAATCCCCTCTGTTTCAGCCCTGTTTCCAAAATGCTGATTCTCTGTCTGTTACTTTAGATGAAAATAAGGAGCCCCTCCCCACGCCCCTCTGAGAGAGATTTGGTTACAAAGAACACAATGGTGCTCTAGGAGGAGATTCAGGTGATAAGGGGGGGGGGGGTTACCTTGGTTGGTGATTGGCTAATGGTTACACAAGCCAAAAACTCGTAATGACATCATAAAGTGGTCAAAATCTGATCAGCTCATTGTCAGACAGATTTTTATAGAAATGGATCAGGACAAAAAGAGAGAGAATCTTTGTTCCTGAAACTTTCAGAATCTCTTTTCACAGAGGCGACACATGTTGAAGGAAAAAGTGGATTTTGTATAATAGGCGACCTTTAATAAAACATGTTAAGTAACTCCTCCAACTCTCCGACTCGCCTCCTCCTCAGAACTCCCTTCTCTCAGAAAGGATGCCTTTAGTGTTTAATGACCTGTCTGCAGTAGAGATTCAGAGACGAACACAAACAAAGACCCTCAGCAATACATCTTCATTGGGAACATTTTGTGTTCCACCACATTAATAAACCAAAGCCCTACAGTACTTCCTTGAAAACTCATTAAGGCACAAAGTACAGTCTGAGGCAGGTGTTATAAAGAACACATCAACAAATACATATTCTCTTTTTAACCATGGCCATCATGATTTTCATCCCCATCATATCCTGCAGCTGAATTGTTAGCATTGATGATATCCACAACTACTACAAACAATCCCATAAAAGTAATGGTTTTAAAACATCAACAGCTTTATTACTCTTGATGAAATGACTACAAAAAGAAATTCTTCTTAACAGTGCTTTTTTAAAATGGTTTTCGAGGACTGACAGACACTCAGGGCCGTCTTGGTAAACAAGGTCAAGACATTTGAAGGGTTTATCGATGCTTTCAGATTCTTGCCCCCTCTGAGTTGATGTTTAGAGGCACACAGCGCGGCTACAAAGGGCCAGCTGCTGCTTCTGGAGCTGCTTCAGGAAACAAAGTGATGATTCATGCTGGCAAATTGATTCATTTCTTCTCCTGATAAGCACCTTTTTCTTCTTCTTTGTGCTCATATGCGGCAACGGCTTTGAAAAGACCCGGAAAAAACATCTTGCTTTCCACAGTGAAAAGGTAAAGGGTGCTGAATAACATCTTAAAATCTACTTTTATGCAATGCAATTCAACATCACAGCCACAACAATAACAACACAGTTAAATCTGACCCTTCTGAGCATCATAAGCCTCACTGCTGCCGGGTTTTGTATTTGGTTTTTATTGTGCTCTTCAGGTGTTTACATCTATTTTTACACGCAAAGCCCGACAGGTAATTGTTGTGATTGCAGCCCGGTAGAATCTGTGTGTATCTGTGTGTGAGGAGCGAGTGTTTGATAAGTGCACAGCAGGTTGTTATCTGCTTTGAGGAACATTGGTGGAAATGGAAAAGCTTTGACCGCCTCTTATCAGCAATACACAGTCCTTAGCAACAAACCAGGCAGCAAAATAGGTTTGAAAACACACACAGCGGCTAACCTGTGCTTCTGGGCAGGAGATCACACACACTGCTGTTTCTCACCCGTCGTTCAGCACCCTGGGGAGCAACTGGAGTTAGGCTGAGATTAAAGGGGCTGATGGGGACTCGGGATGTCACAATACCACACATTAAGTTGTAAATACCAACACAAGTGAAGTTCCTACATTCACCAAACCAATTCAATACCATGGTAAAAACAAAACAATAAAACCTTTGTACTTTTATGTCTTTCTACTTTACTTTTACAGTTTATCATTTACTTATTCCGGCATTTTACCTATACCATTATGTCCCTGCACTATTTCAATTATTTTATGGTTTTTCACAGTTTTTCAAGGAGCCAGGGACTTAAAGAGCCTGTGACAGCATCCCAACAACTGTTGTGCAATGAAATATTCGGCTACTAGTCATCTTGAACCGTCAGTTTAAAAGAGAAGTTGCGATACCGTTCCGATAAATATCAATAATTTCGATCATCGTGGGGAAATTCCTTCGACTCATTGAGGTTTTGGGGGAAGCCGGAAGTGACGTCAATGCGGGAACGCTTCACTGTGCGTTGTGTGTTGTCATGCGTAGAAATGGTGAATTACTGAGTTTAGGCACGTTAATAACGTTTTAATGAAGTTGACTACAGTATATTCATATTTGTCAGTGCTTTCATGTCAATTCAGCGAACATAAACATAAATGATCGTGGTGAAGATGATGATTAAATTAGGATTAAAAATCAGTAGTGAGAGCTGCTGAATTTCCTCCCGTAGGATGTGATATAAAAACAAATCGATTATTTTTGTAGTTGTAAACTCAAGTGGATGAAACTACATTTATTAGTGCTTTCATGTCAATTCGGCGAACATATGATACATTAAATGATCGTGAGGATGATGATGATTAAAAATCGTTTGTTTGAGCCGGTTTGCATTTCCTGATGAGAAAACAAACCAATGCTTTTTGTGGTTGTAGTACACCAACGTGGATTAAACGTGTGGTTTTTTTACCACAATGTTGGGAAATTAATTGATAAAATGCACTATTATTATTATTATTATTATTATTATTCCCACTCCGATCGGGACTCTCGGTCCACCGTTTCCCCGCAGCGAGGCTCCCCCCGTTGACAGTTTACGTGGGCTGGGTGCAGTGGCGGACTGGCCATCGGGACGAATCCCGATGGGCCGGTACCGAAGTGGGCCGGTCGGATAAATCACTATCACATCCCCCATAGGCGGCGCGTGAGGCTCAGGTTTGGGAAGGCTTAATAACTTATTTTACCTGACGCTGCCCGCCTCCGGCGTCTATAGAAAAGAGATCAACTCAGTGTGCGGAGTTTACATCTCTCAAGTCATATTACAGGATTAGGAAATACAGTTTAAACTGCCGTATGCAGAGAAGACGCCGACGTGTCGCATTTATCATTCATATTATCCCATCAATCAGATCATCGATCATATAATATCATAATATATCATATATTTCCTTATCTGAGTGAGCTGAGCCGTATCTGGCCGTGCAACACTTACAGTGTCACATACTGTATGCAGAAGTATTATTTTAAGCAACACATTGTTGACGAAACACTCCAGTCAAATATAATTAAAGTCAGATCCACTCGTGTCTTAGACGTGAACGCGCTCTCAGCTGGTGAGAGAAACCCTGGCTTGATTTACCGAGTTGATAACCAGCGTCGTAAGACCACTGGCTACATGACCGTATGATCGCCCATATTGACGCACCTAATTCCTAAACTTCTAACAGATACAACATAAACCGATCCTTCAGCCTCATATGAGCTCTAAGACACGTTCAAAATTAAACTGTCATCGCTGTCTGAGCTTGCTGCTGTGTGTGCGCCATCGTGCGTTTACATGCAGATGCTGGGATCCTGAACGGTGCAGCTGGAGCGCTGTGCCCGCAATGACGTCACACGTAATTTGGCGGGACTTGAAGAATCCCCGAGAAGATCCAGAAAATGGTCAACATTGAAGGGCAGATTAATTAATCAAAGTACAAATATCCAAAATCAGTTCAGTAACAGTTTTCAAGGAGACAATATTTACTCAAATTGATGGGTTTGGATGATGGGGGAAACTCGTGTCACAGGCTCTTTAAAGGTCACCTATTATGCAAAATCCACTTTTTCACGTCTTTCATACATAAATAAGTGTCCTCTCTCCTGAGGACGAAAACCGAAAGTCTCTGAAAAAAAGATTCTCTCTCTTTCGGTCCTCATCCATTTACATAGAAACCTCTCAGATGTTGGCCACTTTATGATGTTATAACGTTTATTTGGCTTGTGTAACCATTAGCCAATCACCAACCAAGGTAACCCCCTCCCCCACCTTATCGCCTGAATCTCCTCCTAGAGCACCATTGAGTTCTTTTTAACCATCTCCACAGAGGGGCGTGGCCAGCAGCAGCTCATTAGCATTTAAAGCTACAATGCATGATCTATTTGTTATTTCCAGCCAAACACTTCAGAGACATGTTTTATATACTGTATATCTGAGACCCATAACAAAAAGTATAGTAGGGGACCTTTAAGATTTTTACTGCCCAAATGTATTCTTTGGCTTTTGTGAATTTGATGATAAAACTTTTGCTATCATTTGAATGCTGGCTTTTGTCAGGAAGTTACACAGGTTATAACTCCCTCTCTATTTTATATTCATTGCTATCATCAAATCTCCTTCAAACAACTGTATCACTTCAAGTTTCTTGCCAAAAACGAACACCTCTTGATCAAGATATTTTACCATCAACTGATTTTACTAAATAGAGCTTTACGCGCTATAATGCAACTCTGTGGAACCGCCGTTAACTGAGTGCAGCTAACAAAAACTGGCTGTCCTCAGCTAAGGTCAACACAAACTTGTTGTTCACAATAAAGTGGTTCAGGAATCAGTCCCAATCAGTCCTACAGATTATCTGCGTCACACACAATTTTCGTATTTTCCCCAGCGCTCCCTATGATACTAGCAGTGAAGATCGTGATCGTTGTTCTCACATCCAGGAGGAAGTTAAAAAGAGACAATGTAATCTCGAAAAGGTTCAAATGTGTAATTTAATAAAGTAACGTGGTTTAGAAACAAACAAAGCAAATCAGGAACACAGCGCCATGTTCGAGAGGGAGGAAGAAGAGAGATCAATTCTACAGAGGCTTCTCAATTCTTAAATTTCCCCTCCTCGAGACTTAGTCCCGCCCACAGGAGATGCGAGCAGAGGACCGAGGAGAGAGGAGGGGAAGCAGCAGACGTTTAAAGAAATGAGAACTCCTCTCCTCTGAGCGGTCATATTAAAGAGACGTCCGTTCATTAGTGGCAACAGCTGCATCAGCTGTCGAGTGTTTTGTCATAGTCCTGTATTTTATAATCTGTTAGATCAGCTGAACATTGTTCCCCCACATATTTACTTTGAATTCATTGAGAGTGCGGTATAATGAGACAATAGCAGGCTACAGATGCGGACACACACACAAATATATTTATATAAATATATACAATTTAAAGTATGAGAGCACTCTCATAATAACGTAACACAATCAGAGACTGGATATATCCCCCCCTCTCTCTGGTCGCTGAAATGGGGAATTGAAATTACGGGCCAAAAGTTGTATTTACAAGTATTAAAAGTAAGCAGAGGACACCAAACCAACTGAGACCCGTCTGTCCGCCGCATCTACGCACTGTACAACACACACCTACTGTACAGGCCTACCACACACACTTACAGCTCCTAAAGCACAATCAGGCTACAGCCGTTGTGTATTTTATTATGTGAAGCACTAAATGGTCTTAGAAAAATATCGACTCTTTGTTTGTAGATATCTACTAAACTACAGCAAATAAAGAGATTAATGTAGGCCTGTTATAGAGAACCGCAGTGACGCGTCGTAAAACCCGGAAGTAAGTTAGCATTTTTAGCACTTCCGGTTCCTTCGTCAAAAAGCAATGCATTTTCTCCATAGGGTTTTGGAAAATAGCTCGAAATAAGGTCTGTGGTTGACACAAATTTAAGAGATAAATCACGTTTTGTTCTACAACATTAAATACATCAGCAGTGACCCCACTGGTGATTTTTGAAGAGTTTACGTGTCTGAAAAACGATGGTTGTTACCGAGTGGCTGAATAGGACTACAGAAATTGTCGAGGCCGTTGTACGTCATTCCGCCTAACACGTAAACACTCCCGCTACATTTGTTTTCCCCTGTGTTGTGCTTGAAAGCAAGTACCTGCCTTAGTATCTGTATATCTATATCTGACCATTAGAATCTGTATTTTTTTGTCGTTTTTAACACCGTAGTTTTACAAATTATAGAATAATTAATTACCAGTGTTTTCCAATTTTACTCGGCAGTTCGTTTCGTTAGCTAACGTTAGCTAAAGCTAGCGCTACTAGTTAGCTTTGCTTTGCTCCGGGTTGCAGCCACAGGTCTTCGCATGAAACATGCTCGTTCTATCGTTTCCCGGCCAATGTTTTCCAAAGGAGAGTCTGGATTCGTGCTATGAGGTAAGCTGACATTACATTTTTGTCCATGTCACGGTGAAATGTAAATTATGGGTACTGACTGTATCGTCGTTTTAGAGATGGCGCTGCTGAAAAGACACAAGTAAAGATAATGAATACATCCTATTAAAACCTGTGTGGCTTATATGATAAGTCTAATTAGTACAAGCAGCATAACGTTTCACCATGTAGCTAAAGATTGTAGTCAGGGAAATCAGTTTGACATCTTGAACTAATAACAAATCACCTCTGGCTGGCAGAGAACTCTCTGCTCCATAGCTTCTCTTGGATGTAAAATCACATGTACATTTTACATTTATATTCAATTTAATATTCCATCCCTCACATACTTTTGTATTTATAATAACTTATATTTTGTTTTTGTTGTTATGCTGCTGCAACAAACATTTCCCAAATTGGGATCAATACAGTAATATCTTATCTTAATTAATTAAGAAATATAACTATTATAATTAGTGTAGCAGCTGACACCTATTTTCAATATGGATTAATCTACCATTTATTTCTTTAATTCAATTTTCATCTATAAAAATGTCAAAATAGTGAAAATGTTCACGAGACAAAGTGCAAGGTTATATCTTTAGATGTTTTGTTTTAGCCTATGTACTGTATGTCTTAATGCTCTTATATGTGACGGTGTGACTTCCATGAAACTAATATTTTATATCTTCCCAACAGACGAGCTGACAGGAAGCCTAACACTCTAACAACCACAACATTGCAATGGCGAGTAAATGTAAATGCTTGCCACATTTGCCTCAGGTCCCTGATGCCCAACAGATTTGAGAATTTCAGGAACAGTAAGTGTTTCCAAGCTGTAGTGTTCCTCTTCTGGCTCGGGGGAGAGAAGCCAAGACATTCCTGAGAACCTGCCCCCGAGTCTGTCCCTCAGCCAGTCACGATCTTCGGAGGTGGGCTCTCTTGTCAGCGGGTTGAATGAGTTATTGGTTGGAGGAAATAGCTCCTCCACTGAATGTGTACGTTTAGCTGCCTTTGGCTTCTTCCACTGACAGGGGGAGTCAGTGCAGCTGAAATTGTGGATGGCAAAGATGGCTAATGACTGCATTTCCATTCTCCACATGGGCATTCACATTTTGTGGAGAGAATTCCCTCTTCTCCTGTAGATACCTGTGGTGGTGGGATTGTTTTATTATTTAAAATATATTTACATTTGTAATGCCTTCCCAATTATCCCTTTAATTGTTTATAGCCTACTGTATGTTTATTTCATGGATATTTCTGTGTTTTCTGGTGTGTAATATTTGTAATCTTGGAGCCTCTTCTCTTTAACATCTACATGCTACCACTGGCTCAGATAATGAAGAACAACAAAATAAGTTACCATAGCTATGCGGATGACACACACATTTACATATTCATTTCACCAGGAGACTATGCTCCATTTCAAACACTGAGTAAGTGCATTGAACAAATCAATGATTGGATGTGTCAGAACTTTCTTCAATTAAACAAAGATAAAACTGAGGTAATGGTTTTTAGAGCCAAGGCAGAACGTATAAAGGTTAGCGCTGAGCTTCAGTCTGCAATGTTCAAAACAACAGATAAAGCCAGAAATCTAGGTGTAGTCATGGACTCTGACCTGAGTTTCAACAGTCACATTAAAACAGTTACTAAATCAGCCTACTATCACCTAAAGAACATATCTAGGATTAAAAGACTAATGTCGCAGCAGGATTTGGAAAAACTTGTCCATGCTTTTATCTTCAGTAGACTCGACTACTGCAATGGTGTCTTCACAGGTCTCACTAAAAAATCTATTAGAAAGCTGCAGCTGATTCAGAACGCCGCTGCTCGAGTCCTCACTAACACTAAGAAAGTGGATCACATCACTCCTGTTCTGAAGTCTTTACACTGGCTTCCTGTGTGTCAAAGAATAGATTTCAAAATACTGCTGCTGGTTTATAAAGCACTGAATGGTTTAGGCCCAAAATACATTTCTGACCTCCTGCTAAATTATGAACCATCCAGATATCTCAGGTCTTCAGGGACTGGTCAGCTTTCTGTCCCCAGAGTCAGAACTAAACATGGAGAAGCAGCGTTCAGTTATTATGCTCCAAACATCTGGAACTAACTCCCAGAAACCTGCAGGTCCGCTGCAACTCTGACTACTTTTAAATCCAGGCTGAAGACTTTTCTTTTTGTCGCTGCTTTTAATTGATACATTAATATCTTAGACTGCACTGTAACTTTTATCCATGTATTTTTTCTTTTAATGTTTATTTTATTAGCTTTTCTTTTTAATGACTGATTTTAAATGCCATTTTCTTAAATGTCTTTCATTTTTTGTAAAGCACTTTGAATTGCCTTGTGTTGAAAAGTGCTATATAAATAAACTTGCCTTGCCTAATAAAGATTTCATGTGACACATCAAATGGATTTGTTGATGGGAATTAATGAACTCTAGGTTAACGGTACTCTTGCTATCACTACTCACCGACACTATAAACCTTGTCCCTCATGCTAGCCCTGACAACACCGGTAAGCACACCTTCATCTAGGCTGCATTGTTTTACTGAGTGTCCTGACTTGTAGTGGTTCTCTCCTCTATCTACACTCTTCTTGTCATCTTTGTAAAACGATATCAGACTGGTAATTGACACAGCCATGACTTCTAGTTAAATTCAGTGTGGCTAAAATGAAAAGCTTTGTTAAAATATGCAAGCACGCGAAAGTCAAAGTCAGCTTTATTGTCAAAAATTATACATGTGTTATACATCCAGAAATATCGTTTCCCACAGTGTGACATGTATACATAAAACAAAACAAAAAGGGCCAAGATAAACGTGGTATACATTAAACAAAAAGGGCCTAGATAACCGGGGTATACAGTTTAAAATGTTAATATATTTAAAGTGTTCAAAGTGCAGTTTCAGTGCAAGTCAGTTGAAACGATCTTAAATTGGCGTGACGTTGAAGTCGTGCGACCGTGCTGCTGTACTGGCTTGTAGTTTGTTTATAGCATAACGTTAGCATTTCGCTTTTGGTGACTAGATTTATGATTCAAAAATTATAAAAGTAGGGTAGACATGTGGAGATTATCCGGCTGAACAAAACGTGATCCGTCTCTTAAATGTGTGTCAACCACAGACCTTATTTCGAGCTATTTTCCAAAATCCTATGGAGAAATTGCATTGCGTTTTTGACGAAGGAACCGGAAGAATTTTACTTCCGGGTTTTAGGACGTGTCACTGCGGTTCTCTATACACACTGCTCTGCTTTCTGCACGGACCTCACAGCTGTTCTCACTGTAAACATCGCGACGCATGAAAGCAGTTTCTAAAATAATATCCAGAGCATGCAGAGCTGTCATTGGCTGAGATAAGTCCGGCCGTGCGTCACGCCTCCACCGTTCCCTAAAACTGTACTGTGTAGTGACCACTATTTAACCACTGGGACATAATTCACTCATGGAACTACGGGTTGGGGGTATTGTTTCCGCACGGACATATGTGTTCCTAACCATATATATTGTGTGCCCTCCTGGCTTCTTTCTCTTGTCGACCCGGGCTGCGACCCGACAACATGTCCTTTGCAGCTCCTCATTAAAGTTGTCTTTTGCACCTTCGATGCACCGCCTCCGACTCCCATATCTCCCGGCACTACACTGGTGATCCTGACAAGTCTTGCGAAGTATCCGAGACTGAACCGAACACGGCAAAGGAAACTCAGGTTTCTTTCTCGAAATGCCGGGGATTTTTGGAGACGTCCGTGGCTGCCACCGGCACGCGGACTGAGGCTCGGTGCGCGCTCCGCAGAAGGCTGGAGACGTTGCTCGCCGTTCCCGCATCGGGGGGGACGATGCACGACCTGCTGGGTCGACCAGCAACCCAATTGCTACCTCATGGGGCTGTTTCTTCGGGGCGTGCGGCTGTACGTCCCAGCTGCGCTAGCTGGCGACGACTAGCAGCTATCCACGTGGGGCTAACGACGGCTAGCAGCTACCGATGGCTGCCAGCTAACGGCCTCAGCTAACGGCTAGCTGCTAACGGCTAGCTGCTAACGGCTGTCGACCCTTTTGAGTTTTTTTCTGGTGCCTGAGAGGAGGTTCGACCATGTCTGGTTGGCCTCGTGTGGATCCTCTCACGATTTCGCCCACCTGTTTTTGACCGTGGACAGTACGACCCTTTTTGAGCTTTTTCTGGTGCCGGAGAGGAGGTTCGACCGGCCAGTTGACCTCATGTGGACACTCTCACCTTTTTCACCACCTCGACGGCGGTTCCAGACGCCACTCACGTTTTGATCGACGCCTGGGTGGTGCACTCCTGGACCCCGTCTCGCCTCGACGGTTTCGGACGTCGCCCATGCTGCCATCGGCCCGTGGGTGGCGCGCTCCGGAGCCTGTCTGGCCTCTTCCTTCGCCTCGGCGGTTTCGGACGTCGCCCATGCTGCCATCGGCCCGTGGGTGGCGCGCTCCGGAGCCTGTCTGGCCTCTTCCTTCGCCTCGGCGGTTTCGGACGTTGCCCATGCCTTCATCGGCCCGTGGGTGGCGCGCTCCGGGACCCTGCCTGGCCTCTCCTCTTACCGCGGCTCACGGTTCACCTCGACGGCGGCTCCGGACGGCGCCCCGTCTGGCCTCTCCCCTGTCCACGGCTCCTTCCTCCCGGGGATGCTGCTCCTGCCCCCCGGGGACCCGGCTCTTTCCTCCCGAGGACTTTGTGCCCGCCGCCGTTGTGCCCTCGCCTGCGGCCGGGCAGCGCTCCTCCCTGCTGGGGACCACCGGGATATTCACGCCGTCCCCACGTCGCAGCACTGCGGCCCCCTTACGACGCCTACTGCGGCTCCGTTCCGGCCCGTCTCCCACCCCCGGTGAGGATGCCCTCGTTAGGGCCCCTGCCCTCTCCTGCGGCCCCCTTCCGACGGCCCGTTCCATGGCCCTCACCTGCAACCCCGCCCTCCTCGGCCCCTGTAGTGCTTCCTCCCGGACGCGAGGATTGTGCCCATGGTTGAATTCTGGGGGGGCTTGTGTAGTGATCACTATTTAACCACTGGGACATAATTCACTCATGGAACTACGGGTTGGGGGTATTGTTTCCGCACGGACATATGTGTTCCTAACCATATATATTGTGTGCCCTCCTGGCTTCTTTCTCTTGTCGACCCGGGCTGCGACCCGACAACATGTCCTTTGCAGCTCCTCATTAAAGTTGTCTTTTGCACCTTCGATGCACCGTCTCCGACTCCCATATCTCCCGGCACTACAACATTCATTTAACATTCAGCAATAACGCTAGCCACAAGCCAATGCTAACCGGAAATGAAGTATTTTCAGAATAAAACAGTTTTAAGTTTACAGTATGTTTAATCTAAATTTCGTCATTTAAACATTGATTTTAATTTCTTACACCAGTCACTAAGTCACACCAGTAACTGTAAAAAAGAAAAACTGTCAAGACTATCGGTTCTCAGGTCCTCCCTAATGAGAACAGCTGCAGTTGTGGTATCTGAGATAATTTCATTTTTGATTTACATAAACAAATTCCTAATTATTCGCAAAGGCTACCAGGGCCCGGCTCACCACCTTTTGTCAAATCCTCTCAGTTTCTCCAGCACAGCCAATATCTAGCAGACTGGCTCCCTCCATCCCAGAGGAATCAATCATTTTAAATGTCAGACATGCAAAATTGGGTCTGCTCCAAACTCGAGCTCAGTGGCGGCGGCTTCTTCCAGGTGAAAACAAAACGAATACTTTCTCGCCCCGGGTTTTTAATAAGGTGGTGGATAGATTTGCACATTGGGTCAAACAGATAGGACAGCTGACACCATGAGTGTTAGAATGAGCGTCATGAGGCTCTACGATCATTATTATGATCATCAGTCCGACCTGAGTTTAGTTTCAGTGTGTGACTCGATGACAGCTGATAGAGAAGGTGGACTCAGGGAAAATATATTACATGTTATGCTCCGCTATTAAAGCAAACAAGGATTATATTTTCATAATCAACTCCAGCGGATAATTTATTATTAAATTAGTAAAGTTTTGCACATTTACAATCATATCACCATATGTTTGTAGTATTTTTATAAAAAACAACGGAAAGTTCGTAAACGTTAACGTGCAAATAACGCCAATGATGGGGCCTGCAAGCGACATAAATGTAATATAACTTTAGGTTGATTTATGCCACTGTTCTTACTACCTTCAGTAGCTAACTAAATGTATTCTTTGATAGCATTATCACTGCCACAAGTGGAAAAAAAGTCTAGTGTGTCCCATACAGATTTAAATGACAATAATTGTTATAACTAAAGAAATTGTCATGATAAAGAGGCAACATGTTTCCTCCTCGTCTGCTCTGCACAAACATTAGTCTTGTGCTTTGTTGTTCAGACCATAATTATGTTATGTTATGTGACTTTATTGATAAAATAAGTATAATAAATTGCAATACAGTTGGTGAATGTGTTAATGTAGCATTTGTGGCTTCTCTAGGAGGGAGAAAAGGTATTCCATTATTTTAGTTTTGTTTAATTGACAGTGTTTTAGAGTCTCTCTTCCTACTTTATGTCATAGAAAGTGTTTTGTGGATACGTTAACAAGGCTAATTCCCTGCAGCGGTTGTTGGCTGCAGGATGCACACGTAGCTGCAGACATTCTGACTTACATCTTCCACACAGTCACCACACCACTACACTTCAGAATGTCAACTTGACTGATAGCCACCAGGGCCACAAAATCACACTCTCACACTCCCGTGGTGTGGAGCTTTGACAGCCATTACATGCCACATTGTGTGTGTGTGTGTGTGTGTGTGTGTATGTGTGTGTGTGTGTTAATTTGTGTGTATTACAGGGAATTTCAGGGACACGCTTCACTATCTCAATATCCGTATAATAATTGTTATGTAAACACGTGTCATGCAGCGGGTACCTTTGCTGTCATTGGATTCCCACTCGAAGGAAAACTCATTTGTCACTCTTTAATGAGGAAATACTTTGCCTCTGCCAGCAGGATGGAGATCATATAACAGTATACATACATTTATATCATCTGACTATAGCCTGACTGACTTGACTATATAGTGTTTTCACAGGTCTCTGTAAAAAATCAATAAAACTCCAACTCCAACTCATCCAGAACGCTGCTGCCAGAGTCCTCACCAAAACTAGGAGAATTTACCCCAGTTCTCAAAAAGCTGCACTGGCTTCCTATTACACAAAGGATACAATTCAAAATCCTACTTTCAACATACAAAGCACTCAATGGATTGGGTCGAAATACATGTCAGAGATGCAGTGAAACGTCAAGCTACCCCACAGCACCCTGCTGTGGGGTAGCTTGACGTTTCATAGAGGGTGCTCAAACATTAAGGGTTTCCCATTAATGTACCAGCGCTACAGATGAATTTTCTACTGCAACACTCCCCACGCACACACACACACACACACACACACACACACACACACACACACACACACACACACACACACACACACACACACACACACACACACACACACACACACACACACACACACACACACACACACACACACACACACACACACACACACACACAGTGCACCCGCGACTGTTACAATGAAAGCTCGGTAATCAGCTCACGGCATATAGGTGTAAGCAGGGGTAAAGTGCTATTTTTACAAGTGGGGGGTGGACCTAACATCCTCTAGGAGGGTCCTCACCTCCTCTAGTGGGGTAGATTGTTTTTTAAATATTTAAGTTAAAAGCATCAATCTGGTGCACTTTGAGAGCAAAATGAAGAGATCTATGGATACATCTCTCAACATACATATGAAACAGAACTGTAAACAGATTTTCTATTTCTTTATAGATATTTTACAAATCACTCCCCTTTTAAAACAAACTGTTTGAGACCCACTGAGATAACTAGACTAAAGTTAACTATCTAAACAGTCCTTTATTTCACCTGAGCTGAGGTTATCTGAGACTCTCAGTCTGACAGGAGAGAGTTCTCTCTCCACCTTGTTGTTGAAATTGTTTCACATTTGCATTGATGTAATCAATAATTGTTCTGATTTAATTTAATAAAAATAATAATAATAATTTTCGAGAAAAAAAACATATTTCTTGGGGGTGCTTAGGGGGTGCTTTGGCAATCCTGCAGAGATGCTGCACTGTTACGAGCCAGCCAGAGCTGGAGCGGGTGTACTCGCCCCCCTCCCCCCCAGAGTCAGAACTACATTTGCAGAGGCAACTTTTAGTTTTTAGAACCATAAGCCTGGAACAAACTGCCTGAAATTCTGAGGTCTTAAATTAAGGTTTAAAACCTTTCTTTTTAATGCAGCCTCAGTGTTTCCCACAGAATTTGATTCTATTTGTGGAATCCCCCCCCCCCTCAAATAACAAAATACATGTGAGTTCATTGCTAATGTAGCAGACAACGTTCTTCTTGCTCTGTGAAACACACCGGAGTTGAGGATCTGTGGGGTTTATTCTCCCAAAAATATAATTTACAATTTAGGCATTTAGCAGACGCCTTATTCCAAAGCGAAGTACAATGACCAATTACAGGGACATTCTCCCTGGAGTAACTGGGGGCTAAGTGCCTTACTCAAGGGCACACTAGTGGTGGTGTTCCAGGCGGGATTTGAACTCGCAACCTTCCGATCATCAGCCCACTATCAATTATTAGACCACCAAAAAAAAAGAAGCCTACCCTGAGATCCTTTAACCGTGCCTTATCATTGTACTTTTAGTTGCAGCCAGTATTTTATCGCTTTTATGAATCGTCTTTTTTTTTTGATTGTGTGTTCGTTTTGTTTTTAATTATTATGTGCTGAATGCCTATATGAAGCACTTTGAATGGGCTCTGTGTCTTAAAACTAACCTTGAACCTTGACCTGCCATCAACTGTAAAATATACATTTATAGATGCATTATTTATGAATGACCTCCGCCAGTTTGTTTTCGATGTTTGTTTCTTGTCTGTCAGTATTAGTGAGTAATAACATAGTTGCTACAAACCTTTGCAAAGTAAAACAACACAGTATGGGATTGGGAAAATCAGACTTTGAATGGCCGGTTGTGTATGTTTAGGATGCATCAGGACTGTTGAGTTATTATTTGACTTGACCTAAAGGACTGCTATTTATTTAGTTTTGACTTCAGTCTTATTTGTCTAAAACTTTGTGTTTTTTAAATCTTTGGTGAGGTTGTATTAACATGTCCTCATACTATCTTGTCTGTTATGATAACAGACAAGATGTCTTTTATATAACTGTGCCTGTAAAAGATGATTATAACAGATGTGTCTCTTATGTTTAGGAGCATTTATATGTATTTTGAGGAGAGTTGGTGTGAGACAATTTAGACTTGAGTGTACTTCCTGTATATTTGAAAACAATATGTTTGTATTAAGGTGTTTACCCTTCTGACAAAAAGTCTAAAACTATTTGCGAAGTGCCAGTCACAGCGAGTGTGTGATTGCAGCCTTTGAGAGGACTGAGAAATGCCTCACACACACTCTGTCGCTCAATATCTGCCAGGCAAACAAAACCAAGCAGCATGGTGTGTGTTCCAAGTTTTTTATTGTTAACTAGAAACAAGTATTTGCCCACTTCCTCCACCCGAGTCTACACAAAATAAATCCACTGTCACTGTATGACAAGTCATCTCCCAATGCAGAACAAGTATTTCACTACAATCACAGTGTGTGCTGTGGGTAAACAGTGTTTCAAAAACAGCAGATGAAACTCAATCAAATAGTAGTCATTGGTAAATGTACAATACAACTGTGTAGCAGTATAAACTCTATATACATTTAACAAAAGAGCAGCCAAAACTACTTAACAAACACATGGTCAGTTATTTAAATAATTTCATTGTCTTTTTTTACTTAATGCTCAATAGTAGAGGAGCTCTCGCTTCTAATCAAAAACATGTTTAAATCCCCCTTTTCCACACAATTGTATAAATAAGACGCACGTATTTCTCACTGCGACCTCATATTAATATTCTTCACCCAGCTTTTCCACCGTCTCTGATATGAACTCGCCCAAAAATCGTTTTTTTCCAACAGTTCCTTCCCTCGTGACCTTTTCCAACCTGTAAGCCTCTAACTGTGATTTGTGCTCACATTTCTGCTTATAGGCGCATTCACACCGCAGTACTTTTCCCACAAAGATTCATGAGAACTCTTTTGTCGCGTTCACACCAAAACGCTCTCTTGTGAGAAAAGAGATATATTTCTGATTGGCTGGGCGGATTGCAAACCACGCCCCGTAAAACTCCCAAAAAGTTTTGTGAAGCCGCCATTTTATTATCTTCTCATTAGCATTATTAGCATTAGCATTAGCCCAGCGCAGAAACGCAGAGAGACTAACTTATGGCAACACAAAATAAAACATGGGAGCGGTGGAGATGAGGAGGTGTCGGCGTTCTGGCGATTTACTCGGAAGGCTTCAGTAGAAGCTGCTGGGAGTCCCAGCAGCTTCTACTGAAGCCAGTCCCCAACTCCGGGGACTTCCGGCCGGGGACTTTGGGCGGCAGTATACGCCGTGAAGTGGTTTGCGGCCTGCCAATAAACCCAAAGCAGAAGAAGAAGAGGTGACGTCAGCGGCTCATTTGCCTAATCCTCCCCCAGGGACTTATTCCGGTGTGAACGCGATCTGTACTTAGTTCATGAGAACTAAAGAGTTCTCATGAACTAAGTTCTAATGAACCTTTGTGGGAAAAGTACTGTGGTAAAATGTAAAAAACCACCTGTATGTCAATTGTAAATAACCCATCTGTTTGTCAAATATGTCTTATATGTCTTAAATGATATGATGAATTGGAAATGGGGGACCCTGATGTAAACAAGATGAAAGTCTTTCTCTGGTCTGCATCCCCTTAACAATTGTATGTTTTGAGCTGTACTGTACTGTACCCAATATACAAGCTGTTAATAAACTTTTCAATCAATCAATCGGTGTGAATGCGCCTAATGATTTTTAATAAAGTGTGTTTATTGCATTGAGAGGAGCAACATCTGCTGTTGCTTTATTGCTGTATGTTTAAAAGTACAAAAGAGGCACATTTCAGAGACTATGACCAGATGTAACTTAATCTGGTGTGCAAACAGTGGCTTATTTTCAAATCCAGCAGTTATTTAGCAACATGAGCATTTATTTGGCTCTTATCCTAGCGATATTGACTCTCCTTTTAGCTCTGTATTTGTTCTCCACCAGCTCCTGCAGAGGAGACATTGCTCTCTAGCTGCTCAATGTTCCACCATAATCACAGCTAGTTGCTAACTCTCTGCGGTTGAAGGCTTGGCAGGTGATGAACAGTGTTTTTTATTCAAACTTTTGTGCTCAAAAGCTGCCTGTTGCGTCTGGAAAAAACGCTACGAAGGCAGAGAGAGTGAACACAACACAAATTGAAGTGGAGAGCTAAAAGATGCTAACAATGTAGAGTTAGTGTCTCATACAAGAACTCAACAGATCCACTGTTTATCCTAAAAACATTGATTAAAGGCACCTTAAAGTGTTTTCTCTGCAGTGTTTCCAACCAAAACCACACTCTTGTCCTCCTTCATGAGTATTTCCTCCCACACAGCAATGATGAACATTTTGGAGACTGTTAACAAGCCATTAATCCATCAGTATTTTTTCTCAAAACCTGTTAAACATTAAACAATCTGCAGTGTGTTGAATCAACACCAACAACCGGTAGATCTACCTATCAAATTCAGCTGAATAGGTGTTTGACTAAGAACTCAACATTCAAATTAGTTATATTTTTAATTGAATACTCTATTGTGATTCTCTTGTTTATCTTAGCAGTGTAACACATATGTTTCACCATTTCCATCCAAGTGAATCTCCTACCTACATAGCCTAATGTACAAAAGGTTTCCAATACCCATACTATTAAGTATGCGAGAAAATATTAATTATTTCCCAAAACATAACATGTGAAATGCGGTATGCCAGTAATACCAGGAAGTCCTTGTGCAGTCAGATGCATTTTGATTCAGGGGATGTTATTTCATACTTCTGATATGGCACCATGAGAGGGACTCACCAGGTGGTAACACAAACTTTCTGCTCATAATAATTGAGGGAGACGGTGCTGAACAGATCAGAACACTGCCAGTGTGAGATTAACTGTAATCAATAGGGATTTTGGCTCTCTGTCAGGAGTGTTTGTGAAACAATCGAAGACTGAGGTGACGTTAATCAATGAGAGAAAATCTCCGATTTCGGGAGTCTGATAATAAAAGATACCGTGAATTTCCACTCATAGAAACAGTTTGTGTGATTACAGTTTGTGCTTGAACCTGAAGCTGTTGAAAATGTGAGTGGCAGTGCAGTGTATCCAAGCATGGCCCCCATCTCCACTTGGAAAAGTTATTACTCCGTTAGTGGCCGCACAACACCTCACTGCATCTCTGCTTCAATTATGGAGTCACTGCATGATCCAAACACTCGAAATTGGGGAAGAAAGCTGCTAGCTGTGAGACAAGTGGTTTATTCCTTAGCTCCCTGATCAGAAGTCACATCATTATTGTTATTTCTCCCAATTTCCATTCAATTACAGTGTGTTGGTGAAGGTGAGAGAAGACTCCTCCATCGTTATTCTTCAATACACCCTGTGGGAAGGGGGTTAGAAAAATGGACGACAGTGTAGTTGTTGTTGTAGAAAAGTAGAAAAAGAAGTCTGGCGTTCATCGGTAAAGGTAAAATAGTGCAGACAGAGTCAAGAACCAGCAGATTTCTTCTTCCAGTTCATCCAGAGCTGTGTAAGAGTTCAGATGACCCCGTAGTCCCGGAGAGATTTGAGCAGCACCGTGTCCTTGATGTCGCTGAACACTCTGCGGATGTTGTTGGTGTCGGTGGCGCAGGTGAAGTGAGGGTACAGCGTCTTCCACTGGTCCCTGTTGTCCCGGTTGATGGCCTGCTGCTCGTACAACTTGCGGATGTAGTTCTTAGCATCATCCGGGTCGTGCCTCTTGCCTGTAAACAGACGTGAGAAAGATATAAGAGATGGAAATAGTTGTGTTGTCAAGAACAAATACACAAAGATGCTAGAATCTTACTTCACTTGTTCCTGCTTTTTACTCATGCACCATTTTGTGTTGAGTATCTTGTGTGTTGCACTGGATTTAAGATTACCAAAAACGTCTCCGTAATTGTCTGTTGTGTCTGTTTTTTTGTCGTTTGTGTGGACTCAGAGCCCAGTCTGCTTTGATTGGTTAGCTGGCCGGCTCTGTTGTGATTCGTCCGGTCCCTTGGCCTATCACGTGCAATGTATTGGAGCGCTCGCCAATAAGAACAGAGGCCTGTACTACGAAGCCGGTTCAACCTAACCTGGATATGTTTGAGTTAGCCGGTTGGCCTAATCCAAAACATACGCGCTCTCACTAAACTGTACTACGACGCGGGTTATCAAGTGGATCGCTCAAGCCAGCCGTGTCCTATCTAGTTAGGTGCACGTTCACATGAAAGGGGTGGTATTTGGAGCATTCGACCAATCACAAACATGGACAAGCGTACTGACAGCGCAGCGTCATACTTCCTGAATGAAAAGTCAGCTATAATATTAGACATATGAAGAAGTTAAACTTTAAACATTGTAATAGAATATTTGAATGTATTCATGTTAGCTCCAAATGAATAAGCTTAAAAATGGGAATGATTTGGGTAAAACTGTGAGCTGGGCTTTGGAGGCCTACAGCAGGTGACTTTTGAGAGAGCATGTGATTTTTGAAGACTCCTAAAGAGCAGGAGACGAGTGGGTCACACACAATTAGAGAGACAATGGTCCTTCTGATTCTGGGTGAGCTGACTTCGGAGTGCAAGGGAAGTTCAGAAATGGCCTTAGGGTATAGGAACAGTTAAGCTTAGTTGGTTAGCTGGTCCTGAGGATGTCATGAGATGATGACTGGTAAACCTCAACAAATATGGCTTTCTTAGAGAAAGACATGTGACATTGGTGTGGTGAGCTGGAGGATGAGAGGTGTGTGCGTCAAACATGCATAGGGAGGATGTGTGTGTTTATTGTGGTGGCTGGGTATAATTACTGCTCAAACTGGGTGTTTGTGTTTTATTGATTTCTATCTGTTTTTTCATGTTATAAGTACTAAATTGCCGCCACATTTTGGAATAATTGGTTTAAACAGATGTGTGTGTTAAAGATGTTTTCGGAGGAATGTGTGTGCGTTCTGTTAAAGAGTTCTCTGTCTGTGAAATTATATGACCCCAAAGCCTGACTGTGGGACTGCCTGAGGGGACACACACACACACACACTCACACTGTAAGGAGATGGAATCAACAAACTGCTGACTCATTGCCTAGGCAACCGGCCAAAGACTCCTCCCAGCTTATGTGTATAAATACTGTAAAGTTTGTATGCTCAGAGCTCTCTTCCGGACTGGCTGTCGTGGTACGTATGTCACCCGGTGTTAGGAATTGAGCCCGGAGTACTGTTGCAGTGTGCTCTGTATTGAATGTATTATTGCATTGAATGTATATTGTATCGATTGTGTTGCATTGTGATATTGCCATTAAAGTAGATTATTGTTTACTTGTTGGCATCTGGATTCCTTCCATATAAACAGCTATAGGGACGCGGAGAGATTTGAAACGCGGAGCGTAAATCCCTTTTAATCTCTAACAACATCCATGACTTAAACACTTTATCCAGGATAAAAGTCACATAGCTGCACCTGCAAGGTGAATACTGCTGGTAAAAGAAAAAGTGTTTGAATGCGTACATTAACAGGTTTATGATATCACTGCCCCGTCAAAGACACGATCTGACTTTAATTACATTTGACTCGAGTGTTTCGTCAACTTAATGTGTTGCTTAAAATAATACTTCTGCATACAGTATGTGACACTGAGTGTTGCACGGCCAGATACGGCTCAGCTGACTCAGATAAGGAAATATATGATACATTATGATGTGATATGATGTGATATGAATGATAATGGGACACATCGACGTCTGCACTCACAGTGCCACGGACTGTAGGCTACGTAATGTTACTCTGATCCGGTTCCTTATGTTGTGGCAGATATTTAAGTAAGCTTTCTTAACGCTATATGTTATATTAGTCAGATTGCTCTGGAGATGGGAGGTGATATTCTATTAATGTTCACGTTCACACAGTCGGTGAAATTGCCGGGCGTCTTTCCTGCAACGGCAGCTTTTCTGTATTTCCTTTCTCCTGTAATATGACTTGATTGCATTAAACTCCGCACACTGAGCTCTGATTGGTCAGCAGGCGGTGCTTTCACTGAGTTGAGCTCTTAGCCTGCAACCTAACCTGCTCCGGAGCAGGTTAGCCGCTCAGCATAAGTTACCATGGAGATCTAGCCCGCTAAAAAGAGAACCAGCGTCGTAGGACCGGAAACCCAGAGTTTTCCCTGAAGTTAGCCGGCTAAGCGAAAATCCTGCTTCGTAGTACAGGCCTCAGGTGTGTTACATAATGATGTTATTATCTTAGGAAGTAAACAAAGGCCTATTTGTAGGCAAGGGGGGGGGGGGTGTGAGAGAGAAACTCCCTCTAGTATTTTGTACAAAAACCAATGTAACACACTACAGGAAAGGGATAACCACTAAAAGCATAATATGGCCTCTTTAAATGAAAGGAAGCTGCAGCTATAAGCAGTGAACATTGACAAATCATTTAAGTGCTGGTCCAGTTGCTGCCCTCGCTGTGTTAACATGGTAAAGGACTGTGTGGCTTCTTAACAACAGTAGCCTTCACTTTACAGCAGCCATAAAAAGGGCCAAACGGAAACGCAGCATTAGCAACAAACAGAGGAAGAGCTGCACAGACTGAAGCAGCTTCACCCTGTAGGAGTCATTATTTTGTATTTTATCCTCATGGTAAAAGTCAGTTAGATTACACACACACACACACACACATAATTAATCACTCACGGTCACACATTTTCCCCTTGCACTCATAAACCTCTCACAAATGTACACCTGGAGGGTAGCGGGGGGTGCAGGACTTGCGTGAAGCACAATATCAGTCTGTGGTTGTTGCCATGGGTAACAGAGCGAGAGGGGGGGGTGTCATGGAGGGGAGGTTAGGGCAACGCTGTTCAGCTTTTCACACCAACAGAGCTACAGGCTGCAGCCACATCATTAAGCACACTAGGTACCTGGAACTCATTTGTGTGTGTGTGTGTGTGTGTGTGTGTGTGTGTGTGTGTGTGTGTGTGTGTGTGTGTGTGTGTGTGTGTGTGTGTGTGTGTGTGTGTGTGTGTGTGTGTGTGTGTGTGTGTGTGTGTGTGTGTGTGTGTGTGTGTGTGTGTGTGTGTGTGTGTGTGTGTGTGTGTGTGTGTGTGTGTGTGTGAAGATTTGATTATGTAATGGTTTGTTGACTCTGTTTTGGGTTCAGAGTCAGGATGACACTGAGGTTGAGACTGCGCTCCAATTTATAAAATATATTCTTAATGATACATTCTTTTTAACAGCGGGTGCATCAGGTTGGGGTTTACACACTTTTGAGACCATATTTGACTTTGTGACTCGGAGGATGCTGGATCTGGCTCACAAAAGATTTTACACAAAGTTTGCACCTTTCTCATATTTGGAATCCTTAGCCAACCAGGCTTTATATTTGGGATTTGACAAGCTAGCATGCCATGCCTTTCCCCATTGTGATCATTCAGTCCAAACTCCTACGCATGAAGTAAGGCGGCTTCCACTTACATACATCTTGCATATGGGGCGGAGCTTTTATTCAGGCTGTGACGTACAGGCAGGGCAGGGGTGCATTTGGTTGCTGTTGCCAATCCACAGCCCTACTCAGCATGCTAACATTTATGGAATCAGAACAGTCTCATAATACACACATGCACACAGAAGGATTCACACTTGTATTTCCGGATCCACACTTGTGTTTTTCAATGCAGACACAAATGTGTTCCGTTTCAAAGAGATGTAAATAAAATCCAAATACAGAAAAAAGTTTTACATATGTATTTTTGATCCTCACATATTTGTTTTCCGTTTAAATCCCCTGAACCTGCAAACAAAACCGCTTTCTGTGCACGGATCGCTGTGCATTCGTGTGTGGGTTTTTTGAGACTCCCCTGACGGTCAGCCGATTCGTACTTGTAATTTTTTCTATCTATAACCAATCAGATGTCTCCTCAATTCTAAGCCAATCACATGAGCGCGCCGCACGAGGGTAGATTTCTTGCGTTCATGACGTAGCGCTTCATGTACGCATTTTGCGCAGTCCGGAGCTGACAGGTCCATGGAGCCTGCCTGCAGGCGCTAATCTCAGGACTCCTCCACTCTCAGTACAGCGCCACTTTCCGAACAGGAAATGCACGCAAATACAAGCCTTTATATTATTAAGGTACAGCGCCACTTTCCGAACCATTGATGAATGCTTGTGTTCACAAAAACGGCAGGCAAACCCGTTTTAAAGGTGTATTTCCTGTGTTGCGAATGCAGCTGCTTTATTTATGTCTGTATGAAGTTGTTGTGAGTGTGGAGGGAGCAGCTACAGGTTAGCTTAGCCGCATCGAGCAGTGCACTACGAAGCCAGTGCTAGACAGTGAACTGTCAACGAGGGGGGGGGGGGCCCGCCGGTCATTATCGGCCGATATTCACTCTTAATAGTTTGATCGGTGCTCTCTGTAAAGGCCGATCAGGAGAGCTGGATCTGATCGATATGGACAAACGTGTTACAGGCTTGGCCTGTCACTTTAAGAGTAGCAGTAGTAAAAAATTACAAGTACGAATCGGCTGACCGTCAGGGGAGTCTCAAAAAACCCACACACGAATGCACAGCGATCCGTGCACAGAAAGCGGTTTTGTTTGCAGGTTCAGGGGATTTAAACGGAAAACAAATTTGTGAGGATCAAAAATACATATGTAAAACTTTTTTCTGTATTTGGATTTTATTTACATCTCTTTGAAACGGAACACATTTGTGTCTGCATTGAAAAACACAAGTGTGAATCCTTCTGTGTGCATGTGTGTATTATGAGACTGTTCTGAGCCCATAAACATTTGCTGGTGAGCACTGATAAAGTACAACTGAGGGTGTCGGTGTTGTCAGTAGGCTTGCAACATTTCAAATGATATGGGTTTTTGGTGCTGGAGTACAATTCATCATACGAGGGGCCTGAACGCTGGTGCCACATTTCCTTGCAGTCAATTCAAAGGTTGTTGAGACTCTCCCCTAAAGAAATCTAAACGCTGACCTCATTTTGGTGATGGAGGAAAACTCAGGTGTTTACTAAAAGCAGTTATATCCAGTGTTTACCTGCGAAGCTGGGGAAATATTTCTTCAGGTCAGAGGTCATGATTTTGTCAGCCAGGATGTCAGTCTTGTTGAGGAAGAGGATGATGGAGGTGTTGAAGAACCAAGGAGAGTGGATGGTGGTGTAGAAGAGAGCCAGACTCTCATGCATTCGGTTCTGAAGACGGAAACAGAGTCACATTTTATACAGGAGGATATTTTTCATAAATGAACAGAACTTTTATGATATGAGTAAAAGCTATTGTAGTAGAAAGCTAACGCCAGGCTTAAAGAAAAAAAACGCTTTCGCTTTACCTTATGTCGGCATAATTATGTTTTATAGTCTCATTAACCACTAGAAACTTTTTGAGGACACAAATTTGGTATTTTGTGTCGAACAAAACATAAAAATCTCTTCAGCTTGTGTTAACCACAGATCTTATTTCAGGCATCTTACCAAAACACGTTAAAATGAACTCCATTGACTTCGAGGCGAGGGAAATTCTAAGATGCTACTTTCTTGATTTTGGGATTTATAGATACATGAACTACACCAGTGAGTTTCTGAGAGATGATTTTGACTCCTCATGGATGGAAAGACAGATTGTGATTGTGACGAAGCCGGGAGGAAAGCAGTCCTTTAAAGAGAGGAGGGGGTGGGGGGGGTTTATGGAGGTCTGGAGCACACGGGCCTCTGTGGAGGTTAATGAATGTGTTGGCAGACGAAAAAGTGGCTGGGAGAGATAAACAGCTTAGAGACAGGATGGGAGGGAGGGGGGAGGAACAGAAGGTGAGAGAGAGAGGGGGAGGTTTTGTTGTGCAAGAGTGAAACCTGCTGGAGGAAGTATGAACTGACTGCAGTGAGAAAGCATTCGGAAGAAAAGAACAATACGTTTTAATGAGAAATTAATACATTTTTACTCCATTTAATGAAGCTAACCGCTACTGGCTGTATATAAGGCATTTACATTTATTGTTATCATTTAAAAATGTAAAGGCCTTTTTGTATGCTAATGTAACAGCAACAATAATCTATATATATACTAAGGATTATTTATTAATAATTAATTTATTGATATTTTGTTAGGAATCCATTATAGCTTAGTCTCTAAAACATCATAAGATAGGGAACATGTCCACAATTATGTCTTTGAATAACTTGTTTTGTCTTCAAATGTTCCAAAAATATTTAGTTTACAATTAGCCTTCGCGTCGAAAGGAGCCAGTTGAGGTGGTTCGGGCACCTAGTTAGGATGCCACCTGGGCGCCTCCCTAGGGAGGTGTTCCAGGCACGTCCAGCTGGGAAGAGACCAAGGGGTAGACCTAGGACCAGGTGGAGGGATTATATCTCTTCGCTGGCCTGGGAGCGCCTTGGGATCCCCCAGTCAGAGCTGGTTGATGTCGCCAGGGAAAAGGAAGTTTGGGGCTCTCTGCTGGAACTGCTACCCCCGCGACCCGACCACGGATAAGCGGAAGAAGATGGATGGATGGATTATATTAAACATAAAAAAGCACAAGATTTAAATCGGTATTTGTACTTGAAAAGTTACTAAAACCTTCAATTGATTTTAAAAGCGGTTACTTATAAATATAACTATTTATTTATTTATTTTAATTCATTAAATTAACTCGATAATCAATTAATTGTTGCAGATCCACAATAAGCTACAGTATGTTGTGTATATATATAAATATTGGACTGTTTAGGCTGTTTCTGTTATTTTGTCCACGCTCTGCAGTGAGGTTAGACATGTCTCTTACGATGGTCTCTCTCTCCTCCAGGACCTGGTCGTACTCGCTGAGCGACGCCAGGAAGATGAGCGAGGTGACGTTTTCAAAACAGTGGATCCACTTCCTGCGCTCCGACTTCTGACCGCCAACATCCACGATCCTGCCAGAGAGGAGGAAGAGTTAGAAAGGCAAGAGAAAAACAAACAAGTAAACAAGGAAGCTGTGCTAATGCTGTTCAAATGAACACACTTAAGATATAAACAAAGCAGGCACTAGTATTGAGTCCTACGGTCGACATATTCTCTGTTTAAGGATCTGTACTTTTACATTACATTACATTGCATTTAGCTGACGCTTTTGTCCAAAGCGACTTACAATAAGTACATACGACTAGGAAGACACAGCCCAGAAGAAAAACAGAATCATATAAGTACAGCAGGTATCATAGAGCCAAACATTTCAAGTGCTACTCAGCTGGCTATAGATAAGCCAGTCCTATGTTAGTATATAAGTGCTTTGTCAGCTGGCTATAGATAAGCCAGTCCTATGTTAGTATATAAGTGCTTTGTTAGTAATTCTATCGCTCGAAGTGGAGTCGAAAGAGATGAGTTTTCAGTCTGCGCCGGAAGATGTGCAGGCTTTCTGCCGTCCTGATGTCAATGGGGAGCTCATTCCACCATCTTGGAGCCAGGATAGCAAACCCACGTGTTTTTGCTGATGGGAACTTGGGTCCACCTCGCAACGAGGGTGCAGCGAGTCGTTTGGCTGATGCAGAGCGGAGTGCACGTGCTGGGGTGTACAGTTTAACCATGTCCTGGATGTAGGAAGGGCCAGATCCATTCGCCGCATGGTATGCAAGTACTAGTGTCTTGAAGTGGATTCTAGCAGTTACCGGGAGCCAGTGAAGGGAGCGAAGGAGCGGAGTGGTGTGGGAAAATTTTGGAAGGTTGAAGACCAGACGAGCCGCTGCATTCTGGATGAGCTGCAGAGGTCTGATGGCACATGCGGGCAGACCAGCCAGGAGGGAGTTGCAATAGTCTAGGCGTGAGGTGACGAGAGCCTGGACCAGAACCTGGGTGGCTTTCTGGGTCAGCTGGGGACGAATCTTCCTGATGTTGTACAGCGTATATCTGCAGCAACGAGTTGTAGCAGCGATGTTTGCAGTGAAGGACAGGTTGTTATCTAGGGTCACACCCAGATTCCTTGCCGTCTGAGTCGGGGAAACAACAGAGGTGCCGATGTTGATCGTCAGGTCAAGAGTGGGACAATCTTTTCCCGGAAGGAAAAGCAGTTCAGTCTTGTCAAGGTTGAGCTTGAGGTGATGAGCAGACATCCACTGAGAGATGTCAGCTAGACAAGCAGAGATGCGTGCGACGACCTGGGTCTCTGAGCGGGGAAAGGACAGAATCAATTGGGTGTCGTCAGCATAGCAGTGGTAAGAAAAACCATGCGGGCTAATGACCGATCCGAGCGAGTTTGTGTACAGAGAGAAAAGGAGGGGACCAAGAACAGAGCCCTGAGGGACCCCTGTAGTTAATTGACAAGGGTCAGACTCAGACCCTCTCCAAGTTACCCTGTAGGTACGGTCTTTGAGGTATGAGGCGAGGAGGGAGAGTGCAGAGCCTGAAACTCCAAGTTCTTGGAGTTCTTCTACTTCAGATAAGGAGGTGCTGGGTGAAGAATAGACTCGGCAAAATGTATTTTGACCTTAAAAATCCTGACATATGAAAGATAAACTAAAAGCGGTACGGAGGTTTGATGTTGATGCGTATACGTTTGTTATCTTTGCCTAAAAAAGCCTAGGAAAGAATTCAAGATGGACCATTTCATTTGATTTTCTATTGATTTTCCAATTATCACATAGTGTATGTTTTTGTAAGTAATTAATGATTTGGTTGTAGACAACGAAGGCCTGAAAATTCAATTGTGACAAATATTCAAATTGTTTGATTTTTCACTTGTTGTTGACTTTTTGTGTTTGCAATGAAAGCTGGATCTGTCTTTATGAACTCCTGCTGTCTCGCTGCAGGCTGGGCGTAGCTGTGTGAACGACACAGAAGCAGTACCGTCATTCATTAATCTGTCAGTTGTGCCGGAGCACAGAGCCAAAACAAACCTTGTCTTCAGTCTAGTTTGTTTTAATTGTGTGTTATACCTCATCATTTAAGAGCAGGTGTCATTTCATTTGGGAACACACAAAGAAATGTGATCTCTGTCTGCTCAGCTGGAGTCAGTTCTTCCTCTGGTTTCAGAAAGAAACAACGCAGGTTCAAAATAAACCTTCCCCTGAAGATCTATAATCTCCATCATAAATCTGATCATGTTGCAGACAAAGCCTCTGCATCAGTCAATAGTGAGTTTTCCCTCAATGCAGTGAATAGTGTGGGTACAAGTGTCTCTTGTGCTGTGTCTCCATTCGGTTTGTCTCAATTGTGTGTGAATTTTGACTGGGTAGCGTAGTTTATAAACGCTAGCTAGCTAGAAACATTATCGATTTCTGCACCGAATCATGCCAGACTGCTCAATTAACCTTTTAAAATGATGGCCTCTTTAGTGTAGTGATATCATTAGTCAATATTATATTAAAAAAACACATGCATAACTTGTATTTGTTTAGCGAATCAACCCCAATCACGGCTGGTCCCAACACTTCAGAAGCCAAGAGGAAGTTCGTTGAGGGTGAGAAGTGTCCAGAGTTTCACAATTACAACTTGTATCTTTTCATAATTCACCCATCCCGGTTCTCATAGTGCACGCCGTACTTCTCAGTATGAACCAAGACTGCAAGAAGTGCACAGTGAAACACATTTGAGTATTGGCCAACCTGTGGTATCATCTTTCCATGTCAGTGAACTGATGTCACTGGGCTCAAAATGACTTTTTCCATTGACTTGCATTGAGAAAGAGACCTCAGTAAATCTGTGTGTCCATCAACAAAGTAAACCAACTTCCCTGTACTGACACTTGAATAGCCCTTATTTAAATCATAAGGTCCTGACATTGTAAATCAGAAATCCTTTATTTGTCCCACAACGGGGACATTTACAAAAAATAGCCAAATTAGCGGAATCCAGTTATTTCCCTCTTCGTTCATTTGACGGAGCCGAGACTGGACTCAGCGGATTGGAGGCGTGGCTTAAGGCAAAAGCAAGTATGTAATCCTTTATTCAATGAGTGCAGGAGATTTTGGTAATGATTTACTCTGTATTGAATCAATTTTTGTTTAATTTGGCAGTGAGCAACTTTAATCAGATTAATCGGCCCAGCTTCCAACGCTGTATCCAGTACTTAGGCACTCAAAACAGCAAGAGTACAGAAGTAAGGGAATTAAGACTAGTGATCTGAAGACTGTCACCTTAGTGTGATGGTCTTGATGGTGAAGGAGTAGTCGTGGATGCCCGTGGTGGGGAATCGAACCCGCAGCACGTCCTGCTCTGTGGGGATGTAGTCCGGGACGGATATGCGGTCCAGGTTATTCATGTAGCTGAAAGAGAGAGGAAGGAAGTTCCATATTGTCTCTGTTTACTCCACAGGTAAAGCAAACTGAAGGGACACAAGATATATGATGATAAAAAAAAAAACAGTGATTAAAAATACAAGAAGGGAGTGGAGCGAGTCCATATCGCCGTGTGCACAGATGACGGCTTTATGGCTCGTGTTGATACAAGCTGTCATTAGCTACAGCCTGTCTCTTATCACACAGCGCTATGATTGAGCTACTGGGTAAACAGAGGAAATAGGAAAGAGAAAACTGAGCTGGCTGAGCCTTTGTTCTGGGACACGTTACATACTTTGAGCGTGAGGCTCACACAGGCTGTGCCACATCTTTTCATGATTTTTTTTTTTAAATGTCTGCGGTATTGTGACATTCAGGTTCCCTTAAACACTTTAAAATATGATTCATGTTTCTTCTGACTCACAGGAGTTTGATGTGCTTCCGTATTCACTCTTTGATCAACTGGTGGTTTCAACATGGCTGGAAAATGGCTGAATAAAGAACATTGTGGGGGAACTAGCCCCCTCCAGTGGTCTCAGTACAAAAGCACATAGTATACAACTCATTCTGAGGATGTGTGGTAGAAAATGAGGGACATATCAACAATACAAAAGAATCCTTTATTTTATGTTAATGTCATCAAAAGGTTATTGTCTTTAAATGAAAAGAATAAATTAAGAAAACTACAAATTAAAATACAACTTTTAGATGACACAGCGAAGTATGATGCAAAGCGTAGTGCTGACAATCCCAAATGCAAACGCAGTGCAGGCATACGTCATCAAAAGTCACATTTACTGTAAGTGTTGTAAGGAATATTTGAATGTATTCATGTTAGCTCCAAATGTATAAGTTTAAAATGAGAATCGTTTGGGTTAAAACTGAGCTGGACTTTGGAGCAAGCACATGTGACTCCAGAGAAGACCATGTGGTGTTGGAGGACAAAGGATTTGGCGGGGGAGGTTACAGCATGTGTTGACTTGTACTGTATGCAGATGCTTTTGCCACCTGAGAATGGAGAAACTCAAGATTTGGGCTGCCAATCAAAGTAGAGAGAATCAGAGATCCCTCCCATTGCTTCTGGAGATATAGTCAGGACACACAGAGGAGTTCACTCTCTTTCTGCTGGCCGGCTGACGTGATCACCAGGTTGTATGTATGTTTTGTGTTGTGTGTATTTGTGTTATATGTATCTTGTGTTGTAAGTATACTGTGTTTGTATGTGTAGTGTATTGAATGTAATGATTTCTGGTGCATTGTGATATCACCATTAAAGTAGATTATTCTTGACTTGGTGGCACTGAACTCCTTCCATATAACACAGCTCTCGAAGGACGCGGGGATATTTGAAACGTGGTGCGTAGATCCACTATAATATCTAACAGATGGTGACCCGACGTACAGGATAACGGGCTGAGGAAGGATTCAGACGACCGGATTGGGTCGAGAATAAGCGCTTTTAAACGCTTCAGACAATCACAAGGGCCCTTCACAACTCAAAGGTATTTCAGACTCCTGTTTGGTTTCGATTGTCTGTGATTGAATACACTAAAATGTTAGGATTGTCTGAAGGCGTTTCACAGTGTTTTTAAAGTTTAAATGGGATATACAATGCATATTTAGAAACATAGTCGTTGATCGCAGGTAGATATGAGTCCGGCGTGACGTACATAGATATTTACATATTGATTACAGTTTGTCGCGGATCTACAGGTAGATAAAGTCCTGAGTGGCGTACATAAGAACGGTTTAGCGCGGATCTGTGGTAGTTCAGTCCACAGTGGCGTAGAGACGGTGCAGGGCTGGGGGTTGTGAGGTTTCATTCCCACACGCCAGACCTGGAAACCCGATATTTCAGATCGGGTCGCCGCCTAAGACTGAGGGGTTTTACAGCACAAACGAACGCTCTTTAGCTAAGAGCCGGAGTTCTGTGATATGGTAATTACTCAATATTTATTGATCTCAATGAAGCACACGGATGAGTGAGGCTCATTTGTGGTCTGCTGCTGCCATCTAGTGGCTGAAAGGGGGTAGTACACCTTTTACATTGAGTATATGAATTTAGCTTCAAGCGTTGAGGTTAAATATTACATTGCTGACCGGTATTGAAGACGGGAAGCGCGTTAATTGAGTCAGATAAATAAAAGCGAAGTGCACATATTAATTGAAGCAGATAAATAAAAGCGAAGTGAATATGGAACGACAGAATGCTTAACACGATTCTGAAATTCAGGGTAGTTACCGGGTACAATGGGAACAGATTAAGAGATTGATTTTCAGAGAATTAAGTACATTCAAATTAAATATAATAGTGGATTATTCTACCTAGATTAGACATACAAAGAGGACAATTTGTGTGTTATGAACTGGCCTTGTCTGGTTACATTTTTATTGAAGCCAAGTCGGATGGTTTAATTTTTAGTGAACTCAGACTGCAAGCAGTGTGATTTCTCTCTACACACGTTTGAGTGTTTTTTTCCCTTCCCCCGGTCATCCAAGTTATTTGACCCCATGTGGTCAAGAGCCATTCTGTTAGACTACAATCTTGGGTAAGACAGATCATTGTTCTTTTGTCACATTTTTGAATCACATAACAGTTCATTTTGCTAAATCAATTTATCTTTAATTTGTAGTTGGTGTTTGTTATTTTTAGGCAAATATAGCGCTAAATACAGTTAATTTTGTATTCTGTTACAAATCTGACCATGCTTGTAACACAACATGGATAGATTTAACTTAGATGAAAGACAGATTGTAAAGCAAATTGCACACCTAAACAAACTGATGCAGGCTCTAGATAGATTGAGGAGGGTTTGTCACAATGCTGCCCTCGCAATGATGGGAATTACAATTCCTCCCGTCACAGACCAAAATCTCACGGGTGCAATGGCTATCCACAGCCCCATAGAAGCAGATGAATTTAACACTCTTCTGTTCCCTAGAACAATGCAAAATACTGTTGTCTCTAACTCAGATCACAACTCTCAAACTGAGCCCAAACTTCATTTACGATGACGCAGGAGGCCAGTGTCGTAAAACAGAAACCGGAGGACACTTTGAAGCAGGATGTCAGGGTCGTAAAGGTCCCAGGTCACAGCATGTGCCTCTGCCTCCTATGTATTACCATTCTTTCTTCATGTTTCTGAAAATGAATCCACAGGATTCTTTTTCAGAAAAGGGGGAGTGAGTTGTTAGACAATGGGAATTTGATATTTACATTTTTATAGTCTAAAATCTATTGTAGTATTTTTTTAGGTATCATAAAGCAACACTGTTTTAGCTTTTTAGGTCAAGTTAATTGAAGATTTGAGAATGTTAATTAGGCGTCCCTGAAAATGGTGGGATGTACTACACAAATTATCTGTTAAATTCTGATTTTAGATTAATCAGATGACATGTCTTATTTTTATACAGTCCTTTAATGACAGAGGTCAAAAACCTGGACACTTATTTTTATTTTTATGCATATACTGCCATCAGGCATATATTTAAATCCAGAGACAGATGCAGTCTCTGTTTGAACAAATATCACAATGAAAAATAGTGGTAGCAAATCATCTTTATGTCAAATCATGTCGGGAAGAGATAAGGAGTTTTGTTTTGAAACAAAAGTTTGAACTGAGCCATGTTGGTTTTCAAAAAGCTGACTTTTCAAAATGAAACAGATCACTTTTGAGTGTACAGTAGCAGTTTGCATGGAGATTTATTTGTGAACACTACAGTAGCAGGATGTATTTACCTGTCCTAGGAAAGGGACAGATTATAAGTAAAAGACTGGTTAGAAATGGAAATAAGAAAAGGTTGTTGAAGGCTGAAGAGAAAAGAGAACAGATGGATAAAAGAAGACATCTGATTATTATGTCACACATAATGATCTTGACATAGAAACTAGCTATGAGTAAAACGTGTGGTTTTTATACCATTGTTATCATGAACTAAAAATAAATAGGGAAATAGTATCTTGTTAAAGATGAATGGATTTCATATCCTAGAGAGGATTAGTTATTGTGAATACTCCACAAGGTATCTACTAATGTATTTTAAAGAAACAAATTTAAAGAAATTGAATTGACTTGATAAATAAGTAAAGATAAAAAGTTGTATTAACCATGAATTAATCAATTGGTAAATTAAAAATAGCAGTAAAGAAGACTGAAATAGATGGACAGGGCAAGATATTAAATGTGTTGAAGTGATATCTTGCTCAGAAGGATAAAAGGTGGTTAAAATACCACGAGTGAAGTTGGAAAAGTATGTAGGAGAGAGAGAGAGACAAGACAATTAAGATGTTTGAAAAGATTAGAAAGAGTAAAAGTTATATGAAGTTAACTACTATTCTGGACAATGTCATATTGTTTTATGAGTAAAAAACATGAAATAAAATATATTACTAAGATATAAGAAAACATGTGAAGAGACAGGCATGAAATGGTTAGACGCATGGCCCCTAGTTCTTATGTCAATCAGGAGCTCAAGTAACAAAGGGACAGGTTTCTCTCCAGTTGAGCTCACTCATGGTCACCAGTTCCCAGGAGCCCTGAGCGTAAGCTTCAGGGATTTTGTATCAGATTTCTCCACACAGATTACAGAGGCAAAAGGGGGACATCAAACCCCATCGGGCGATGCAGAGGACATCTCACGCTGTCCGCTTGGAAGGGAAAGGAGACATCTGGTACCACTGGAATCAGTGCGCAGTGGGGAAACCTCCAGGAAGGATGTGTGAAAGTCATCATCTTCCGCGTGCTGGGCCTGCTGTACCTGACCAAGCAAGGGTGTCGACTCCACGGTGTGGGAAGCGTATCCAAGGACGCAGTATCAGGAGTTCCGGGTCTCGCCACGGATGGAAGTACCTGACACTACGCAGACAGTGAAACCAGGAAAGTGAGTGTTCACCAGAGCGATAAAGAGGAGGAGCAGGCACTCGCCAAAGGGGGAGGGTCCCTAACAAACACTCCTGTCTACATCGACTGCAGTTAGACTGGCGGAGAGACCATCCTGGATACATCTGACTGAAGCTGTTTAAACCTGAAACACAGAAACTCGCCTCTACTGTGGTGAAGTCTGGCTACAAAGGGAGGTGTCCACTAGGGGCACTTGTCTCAAACCAGTGAAGAAACCAACAGAACCCAGTGGAACTTAAAGAGTGGACGTGAGCAGGGAAACAGTAACGGGTCTGAGGGATAGAAACTGACGATGTACAGAGAAAGAATTGGACCATGGGGATTACATTAAGACATGTGCCTATACAATTTACCTACCTCAGACGTTTGGGTACTTTTGTATATGAATTTTTGATATCATTTGTATCTTTCCAGGTTCTATGTTATTCCGGAGTATAAACAGGAGGGATATGTTGGAGACATACTGTCTCCACTCTTTGGGAAGTTTTAATGCACTGATATCATGTGTGGCTCTGAACTGTATATGAATTTGACCTTGCAGCTGCCTCTCCTGATGAAAGGAGGCAGGGCATTTCAGGTTGTTCATATTTATGGGAAGACAGACTTGCTGTCTCCTAAATATCTCATGTGTGGCTCTGAAACTAAAGCGGAATGAAGTATACGTGAAGTAATGTTAAAGCTTGAAGACACTGCAATTTTGCCGATTACAGATTAATTGAATCACCACTGTGAAGGTTATACCTTATGACGATTGACTATACTCAATCAGAATAATTGAAGGGTTTTAACTTTGTGGTTACTAAGTGATGTAATTGATGTAGGGAGCTATTTGCATATTTTGGTATTTCTAACACGGTCATATGAAGTTGATATGTGGAGCCATTTCTGAACGTTTAAATAGTCTGAATCCCAGAACGAATGTGAATGTCTTGAAAGTAATTGATTTATTAGAGTTAAATCAAAAGGGGGAGTTGTAAGGAATATTTGAATGTATTCATGTTAGCTCCAAATGTATAAGTTTAAAATGAGAATCGTTTGGGTTAAAACTGAGCTGGACTTTGGAGCAAGCACATGTGACTCCAGAGAAGACCATGTGGTGTTGGAGGACAAAGGATTTGGCGGGGGAGGTTACAGCATGTGTTGACTTGTACTGTATGCAGATGCTTTTGCCACCTGAGAATGGAGAAACTCAAGATTTGGGCTGCCAATCAAAGTAGAGAGAATCAGAGATCCCTCCCATTGCTTCTGGAGATATAGTCAGGACACACAGAGGAGTTCACTCTCTTTCTGCTGGCCGGCTGACGTGATCACCAGGTTGTATGTATGTTTTGTGTTGTGTGTATTTGTGTTATATGTATCTTGTGTTGTAAGTATACTGTGTTTGTATGTGTAGTGTATTGAATGTAATGATTTCTGGTGCATTGTGATATCACCATTAAAGTAGATTATTCTTGACTTGGTGGCACTGAACTCCTTCCATATAACACAGCTCTCGAAGGACGCGGGGATATTTGAAACGTGGTGCGTAGATCCACTATAATATCTAACAGTGTGTAACCCAGATGCCTATTCACAGACTTGGTAGCCCCATCTGACATATACTGTATACTGTATAGAAACTGAATACTATTTAGTTTAAGAGGTGAGTTTTTGCTTTACTCCCCTGACATTTCGATGTCAAACACCTTCTCTTATAGATTCCCGTAGTGTGATATCATCTTGCAGTGACGGTGTTTGCTCTCATACAGATACTCACTACTCAGTGGAGTCCAGGAGCTGGTACTCGCAGCGTCGGCTGTAACACACCTGCACCCCCGAGTCTGCCCAGAGGCGGCGGATGGCGTCCACGTAGCCGCGCTCCAGATGGCTGATCTGCACCGTGTTTATGTCATGCAGCCACTTCCCGTAAATCTGAAAAAGCATAAACACTCTGTATAGACTACATCGTGCTGCTGAGTGTGTGTTTCTGTGTTTTATGTGGGCACAATCTCTCTGCCCTGATGCCCGCACCACTCTGTTTGTTTATGTGAGACTATACCTCGTTCTCGGGGTTGAAGTAGGGGATTTTGAGCACGGTCATGGCTCCCGTCATGGCCTTCATGGCTGTGAGGATGTTCTGGAAGATGCATTTGGCAAAACTCCTCCTCTCCTCCTCTGAGAAGCCTCGTCCGTGGATGATCCTCATCTGCCGGATGAAAGTTGTTTTTCCACTTTCTCCAGTACCTGAGGAATTGATAATGTCTCGTGTTTATTTAATTTATAGTGCGTTAAAAACCACACGTTTTGCACCAATTACAGACATGTGCAGCACAATTTCAACCACACAAAACGAAGTACACATCTGTCAACGGGGCTTAGCATCATCGCCTCGCTGTTGCATTATCTCTCTGTTTATTCATGCTCTACCTGAGTCTTTATGGGTTCCCTCCCACAGTCTAAACACATGCAGGTCAGCTGAAATGAAACCTTGTAGAGGTGAAAATGTTTGGAATTTGTTTACGAGAGTGGTTAAATGTCAAGGGGGATTTCAAAAAGGTGACTGAAAGACAGTCACTTTTAACGAGAAGGATTCTTCACTTCAGGATCTGACTGTCTGGCATAATAATAAGTATTATTATTATTATATTTTTATATATAATTAGTATTCCAGACAGGATGTTAAATACTAATAACATTTATTAATAATAATAAAACAACTTTAAAATAACCTTTCATTTAAAGAAGTTTTACAATAAAAACAATAATAAGACTATAAAACCCATGTATGGTACTGGATATAAAACCGTATAATTCAAGTTTAAAAGGCAAAGTTAAGACACAAACCGTAAAGGTGAGTTTGAAGAATCGTTTTTAAAGAGGTCAGCGATTCAGTCATGAACAAATGTTTGAAGACTTGCTGAACTTTTGACCACGGTTTAAGTTCCAGTTTTTTGGGGCTGAATATTGTTAAATAGCTAGATTCTGCTCTTAGTGATAAACTCAAATAATGATTCCCTCAGAGAGTTTCAGCGTCTTTCAGCTCATTGGTTTTAAAGTTCGGTGTTTGTTAGATGATGAAAGCTCACACTGTACACATCCTGCTCAGCACCAAACAGTAAGACAAAGGTTAAGACTAGCTGGTAAACATAGTGGAGCATAAATGAGCTACAGAGCCAAATGTGTCGGTTACCAGTTGGTGGAGACCAAAAACAGAGATAAAAGTAGAGTGAATGCTTCCTTTTGGCAAAGAAACACTACCAAAAATATTATATTTAGGAATGTGATCTGGACGCCATACTGCAGTTCCACAGATACAAATCTAAAAGAGATTTAAAAAAAACATTGACCTTTTAACACACATACACCGTTTGCACAGCCACGTCTACACATACACAACTACTGACAATGGCAACCTGTTGCACCACCCTCATGGCCAACATGTACATCATAGTAGACAAGTGTTGAGAGGATTAACAGATTTAGTTTGATAAGACAGTTTGTAGCAGTTCAGCCTGCTCATTTTGTGCCGTGGTTACAGTCTGTAAGGCCACAAAAACAGGGGTTAGTCAAATGTAGGTGAATAAATGTGCAGAGTATTATTAAATGATTAATCCCCTCTTCAGCTAAGGGCTTCAGGCAGCAGTTGTTGGAGACTTTGAAGCAAGTGACTCTAGTCTATAATGAATTTAATGAAAACCATTATTTTCCCTTTGTCATATATGTGTTTATTCCAAAATCCTAAACCTCTGGTTAGGGATTTTTTTAAACCTCCTCCACTCTTTCGGTCTTATTCAGTCTGTGGCTGGCCCAACACACGATAAAGGACACACCTTAGATTTAGTATTATCGTTGGGATTGTCTATCTCTGTGGATGAAATCTGTGCAGGAACGCGTATCTCAGACCATTTACCGGTTCTGTTTACAACCTCGATCCCTTCTGTAGGAGTCGAATCACGTGCTCCTGCTCGTTGTCTGCATTCAATTAACCCCTTGACTGCTTCAAAGTTTTCAGATGCTTTTAATACTTATCCGATTTGTAAATTAGAGGTGAACTGTGCTTTTAGTGCGGATGATCTTATCTCTTTGTTTGATTCGACATGCACACTAATACTGGATTCCGTTGGTCCTTTTACGCTTAGACGCAACAAAGTTCTCTCAGAGCCGTGGCTAAATGATTGTACTCACGCTTTTAGACGTGCTTGCAGACGTGCAGAGAGAAAATGGAAAAAGGATAAACTTCATGTCTCCTTAGAAATTCTTCGTGCTTGCCTTTCCGATTATCAGACGGCAGTCAAAGCAGCCAAAACAGAGTATATTTCTCTGTTAATCTCCAAAAACAGCCATAAACCTCAGGTTCTTTTTAATGTCCTTAATTCGATCATTAATCCTTGTGATGCTTCTCCAATTGTGCCATCAACTACTCTCTGCGATACATTTCTTACATTTTTTATCGAAAAGTATCTGCTCTTAGGCTAGCCTATACTAGTGCTACCCCAGATCCTGCTCCCTTTCTGTGCCCTGCTGTCCTCGACCATTTTGAGCCTGTATCCCTCTCTTCTCTCTCGGATGTAGTCAAGCACTTGCGGCCGACAAACTGCACCTTAGACAGCATTCCGTCTTGCTTCCTTAGAGATGTTTTGAAACAGTTGGAGCAAGTGTTTTATTGCTTGTAAACACTTCTCTTAGCTCAGGATGTGTCCCAGCTGCCTTCAAACATGCCGTGGTTAAGCCACTACTTAAAAAGAAAAATCTCGATCCCTCCATTCTCGCAAATTTCAGGCCCATCTCCCAGCTACCCTTTTTATCTAAAGCCCTGGAGCGAGTAGTCTACGCCCAGCTGCAGTCATTTTTAACCACGCATGGTATCCATGAAAAATTTCAGTCTGGCTTTAAACCTATGCATAGTACTGAAACAGCCCTTTTAAGAGTTTTTAATGATCTGCTCTTAGCCGCCGACTCAGGCAGCCCAGATGTCTTGGTGCTGTTAGATTTAACTGCTGCCTTTGACACTGTGGATCATAGTATCCTGTTGTCACGGCTTGAACAGTCCGCAGGCATTACAGGCTCTGCCCTTGCATGGTTCAGGTCTTATTTGACGGACCGTAGCTTCTCAGTACAGTTAGGTGCCTTCTCCTCTGCCAAAGCCCCTCTTACCTGTGGGGTTCCCCAAGGCTCGATTCCGGGCCCCATCCTTTTTCTATTGTACATACTGCCCCTAGGTTCAATTCTCACAAAACATAATATCCCCTTCCATTGTTACGCTGATGATGTACAGATGTATCTGCCTCTCAATCAAAATGCTAACTCATTACAGCAGTTGAAGGACTGCTTAACAGAGATTAAATCCTGGCTGAGCCAAAACTTCCTCACGCTTAATGAGAGCAAGACCGAGGTTATCTTTTTTGGACCCCAACCAACAGTCTACCCGGTTGATATTCTGGGCTCCCTCAATAAAAATATCCTCCCCTCTGTTATGAACCTTGGAGTTACCTTCAACAGCGCCTTTAAATTTGATAAGCAGGTTAGCACTGTAGTCAAGACCTGCTTTTTCAAAATACGACTATTGGCTAAGACCAAGTCGTTTTTATCTTTTAAAGACCTAGAAAGGGTTATTAACGCCTTTGTTACCTCGAGACTGGATTACTGCAATGCTCTGTATGTGGGTATGGATCAGGCCTCAATTAGACGCCTCCAGCTAGTTCAGAATGCAGCTGCACGTTTTCTTACTGGCCATAAAAAGCGTGACCACATCACCCCAATTCTGGCCTCACTGCACTGGCTTCCAGTTCAGTTCAGAATAGATTTTAAACTTCTTTTATTTGTTTTCAAAGCCCTAAATGGGTTGGCTCCTGCTTATATAGGCGAACTCCTCCATCGCTACACCCCAGGCAGAGCCTTAAGGTCGGCTGATCAGCTGCTGTTGATAGTGCCTAAGACCAGGCTTAAAACCTGAGGGTATCGAGCTTTCGCAGCGGCTGGCCCTAGGCTCTGGAATACTTTGCCCCTCCATGTGAGGTTTATTCTTAAAAACCCTTACCCTTACCCACCCCCCATTTTCCCTCTGCTGGTCTATGGCCTTGTAGAGGGTAACGGGGTACAGAGTCGCTTAGATAAGCGGGGGAGTGCATCTGACGAAGAGATAGGTTGTTGTGCTCCCTATCTCTGTTTCTTATCCTATATCTAATAGAACTGCTCGGGTCTTGATAGATTGAGTGGGGAAGTTCATGAGATCTTTCTAGAGGGTTATCAAGAATAACTTTTATCCAATTACCTTTTCCCTCTCTGTCTGTGTCTGTGTATTCTCTTGTTCCGATTAACCCAGCCAAATCTTTTTTCTTGTTTTGTATATATATCTACGCCGGGATCCGGAGTCGAGGCTGATCCTCTTGCTGTAGTCCTGTGTCTTGGATCCTCTATCCTGAGTTCTGGATTAAGTCGTGGACTTCGGGTCGTGGCTGAACCTGTCTCTGCGGTCCTGCCTTGGGTCTCGTCATGCTGCTTCCCTGATGGCTTCCACAGGATTGTAGCTGACATCCTCGTGGATTCATCTTCTTATTACAGACACATGCATTTCCTAACATTCGGTCTATATGCTGTAAAATGTATTATCTCTTGGATTTACACACGGCATCTATTGCACGTCTGTCCGTCCTGGGAGAGGTATCCCTCCTCTGTTGCTCTCCCTGAGGTTTCTCCCATTTTTTCCCCTTAAACTGTGGGTTTTCTCTGGAAGTTTTTCCTTGTACGATGTGAGGGTCTAAGGATAGAGGGTATCGTTTTTCTCATACTGATATTCTGAACAATCTGTGCTGTTGTATTTGCTGTAAAGTGTCTCTACTGTAGGCTATTTTTATTATGTGTACAGCACTTTGGCTCGACCAAAAATAGTTTATAAATGTGCTATATAAATAAAACTTGATTTGATTTGATTATATCTTACCAAATGTTGACCAAATGTTAAGATTGATGAGTTGGTGTTATATATATATATATATATATTATTTTTTTAGGTTATTTGGTTGGTGTTAAGGTGTTTTTTACTTTCTTTTAAGTGTCCTTTTTTAACCTATAGATAGCTTATCAAGGTTTCCCATTCACTTATCTCCATTTTGTCTTATGGTTTTACTTGTATTTTAAACTTTGTGAGCAAAATGAATTGAAAGAACAGTATCGGTAAAATCCAAGTTGCCAGAAGCTGAATTTTAACAATACTCTGAGTCAACTCAGCGCTGTTTCTCAGCTACTTCTGCAGTTAAGTGATGAAAAACACCCTTAAAAGAAAACCAGTAAACCATAAGGTGACAGAACCAGATGTCTGCCTCTCACACATTTTCACCCCACGGTTCATTGTCAGCCTTGGAGATTTATAGAACATTTGAAAGTCATCCAACCAGCTGCAGGCCTGTAGGTTTCTGTGGCTTTCATGTACAACTGATCCCAATCCGAACCATACTTTGCATACTGTCACAGTGACACATACTTCACATAGTTTTCACACTGTGCTGCAGGGCTACCAAACAGGACAAGCAGTGTTAAAGAAGGGCGTTCCTTTATCATGCCCTTTTAAACTGTCTGAGTTCATTTATTTACCTTATAAAATATAATTGCCATCACTGCTTTTTTAAATGATTTGATCGAACCAAAGTGCTGTACATGTAATAAAAACACATTACGACAATCACAACAAAAGACAATATATTTTTTTTAAATATAAAAAACAAACACAGGGAATAGTCAGGTGTCATGCTCCGCTCTGACTAGAAGGCCAGGGAGAAGAAGTGTGTTTTTAGTGAGGATTTAAAAAACCCTAGTGTCTCGGCCGACCTCACATGGAGGGGCATACTGTTCCAGAGCCTAGGGCCAGCTGCTGCGAAGGCTCGGTGCCCTCTGGTTTTGAGCCTGGTCTTGGGCACTATCAGCAACAGCTGGTCAGCAGACCTTAAAGCTCTGGCTGGGGTGTAGCGATGGAGGAGTTTGGCTATATAGGCCGTAGCCAGCCCATTTAGGGCTTTGAAAACAAATAAAAGAAGAAGTACTGAGATATTTTACTTAAGTGAAAGGACTAATAATAGAGTGTGTATAAATGCTCTGTCACATGTGAAATTCCTGCATTACTCTGGGGAGATTGCAGACAAAACATAGTCTGCTCCAAGTACTAAGAGTAAAGATACTCTTATGGACACAGCCCATTCAAAAAGTGTAACAAATAATGATAATAACTATTTTATATATAATTGTATTTATACATTTGTATCAATGCATTAATGTGTTCATTACATGAATGCTGCAGCAGGTCAAATACAAGCTAGGCATTACTATATAATGCCAAGTAGCTTGTAAATGTCGTCATGGCATCAACAAATGTTTTATATTCTAATCAATCTTATAATTAAAATATATATATATTCTCTTATAATATATTCTATTGTATATTAATAACAACGTTTTTAAATACAGTGTTAAACCTATAATAATTGGAATTTATTATCAATTATTTATCATTAAAATGTGTTTTATTAATCAGAATTTTCAAGTTGGAAACGTAATGGAGTAAACAATTATCATATAAGTAAATATTTGCCAATGAAATGTAGTAGCAGATAATGGAAAGTAAAGTAGCCTACATTAGTGAATAAAATAGAAATGTGTCACTGACCCAGCAGGAGGATTTTAATTTCCCTTCTCTCCTTCTTCTTCTGCTGCTTGAGGATCCTCGCGATCTCCTTGTCCACCGCGAGGCCGGTCTTGTCCTCCTCGGACAGGCAGCACACAAACAGGCTGGGGCAGCACGGCCAGCAGCCCGCCATGGCCCACAGAAACCCTGAGCAAAACACTGTTAATGAATAATCAGCTGCACGTTATGAGCCGATAAGGACTGACAATAAACTCGTTGTCAAGTTCGGGATTTTCTAATTAATGGACCTGTCAGGATCTATTCTAACACTACACACACCCCCGGAAATCTTACTTTTACATAGACAGGTACACTTTAACAGGTGTTTTTACACTTTTACAGGTGTTTAAATGCGTTTTCCGCCCTTTTGCAGTGTGTTGACATCATGTACACCTTTAAATAAACGTTGTGCTAATTCAAGAGAAAGTCAAAGTCATAAAAGTAAAAAAAAAACAGCTTTCTTTTACCTGTAAATCAGACCGTCACACTCCCTGAAAACGAGCAGGTACAGTCTCTGATTTCTCGGTGCGCTCCATTTCTCCACCGGGTCCCCTGGTCCACCTGCGGCTAACAGCTAGCAGCTACTGTCGCTGAAGCGCACAGACAGCGTCATTGTTTAGCCAGCTGACACGGAGTTAAAACTACTTTCTCAAATCTCTTTCAGCCCACTCAAAACAACCTACCGCCCGGGAAAGTCCACACCGCACCTTCAGAGGAATGTGCAGCTCCGTGCTCCGCTGGAAACGCTCTGCGGCAGGAATGCGCTCTGGGTGGCGACGCGGCAAGAGAGCGGCAAACTACCGCAGCAGCGCCGGAAGTAAGAGGAGTGTGCGTGTAAAATAAGAGCATTAGGTTGTAGCTTATTATGCATATTATACATGTTTCATATTATAGTACAGTGCACAATTTAACTTTAAATATGTTATTTTGTATTCATATTTTACTTGATCTATTTTAAATGATCTTTTTTGGACATTTTGTTTTCCCTTATGTAGCCTATATATGAAACCCTCTTTTTATTCTTACTTTATGAATTTCCTATATTTATATAAGTAATAAGGACATATATATATATTATCCTTTTATTCGACATTCTTACTTTTATTATTATTTTATTTGATCTTAAACTGTCACCAAACCCTATTCTCACTAGATAAATAAAATATTCTGACGATAAGGATTCATAAAAGATTTTACATGCAATTCATATGATCAATTTGTAAATGATGATTTCATATATCGAACCACTACTTTATACAAAAATGAGCCACACCACTAAGGCTTCAAATGTAAACCTAGTAATAAAGTAGTATAATGCATAATTATTACATCTCATAGGAGCAATTGTCTACAGTGAGGAGTAAACACTTTTGATTTCTTTAAGTACATTTTGTGTTAAATACTTCATTACTTTTACATAAATGTCATTTTAAAAGATTGACTTCCGCTTGTAACCAAATAGTATTCATGCTTAAGTCGTGTCCACACAGAGAAGTGCTGCAGTATATTTGTCCACCTGCAGTGTGATTCAATGTTGATATTGACCACTCCTCGTGTATATTGTTCCAAAGTCAATAAGCTGCTCACGAGTCTTGCCTGACGTCTGCGGGACGTAAACGGATATGACAGAATACACAAAGCTGTAGGAACAGGCCAGACTGCTGCGTGTGTTGACAGGACACTTGATATAATAGCCAAAGCTAAGTTTCGCTAAGTTCATGAGTTTTGACACTGACATAAAACTCCAGTAAATGATACTCACAACAACACTTTTTTTCATTCATTGATTTCACAAGGACGTTGCAAACTAGCAAATAGTACTGTAAATATGCCAGAATGAGCCAGGAGGCTGGTTTTATCTTTAATCATTCATGGATTTCTGACATCAGGATGACAGTGGCTCAGTCAGTCCGGCAGTGGCTCAGTCAGTAGGGGCTTGGACTGTGAGCCAGGGTCGCTGGTTCAAGTCCCCGACCAGACCTACATATGGAGTGTGGACTGCTACTTGGAGAGGTCTCAGTTCACCTCCTGCCCTGCCGTGGTGCACTTGAGCAAGGCACCGGACACCCCCCTTTTTGTTCATGCTGTCTGACTCCGTTTTGTAATTTATCTACTTTGGTTTTATGTATACTTTCCCACCAAAGTGTTTTACATGGTCAAACCACAGCATTATTTTGAAAGCTCGTACCGGAAGTGGTTATTCTGTAACATGGTTCGTTTTGACAGCAGAATGAACGCGATGCGGATAAAGTTTCGGCTGCAGAGAGCTTCATGTTTCAGCTTCCGAGCACTGAAGAGTTACTTCATATGACTTAATGTGTTGGGAAATATTACCTGTACACCACCTGATTTCAGCTAACTATTCTAAAACAAAGTGTATTTGTATTCTTGGGGGGGGGGGGGGCTTAGTTTTCATTACAAAACTTTACCAGTCGATTTGAATTGACTTTTTAGCATTTTCCCTTTGCATGTGATACAACATATTAAGTAATACAGTTGGATACCCACAGAATACAAAAAGTACAACAATGTCTACATTTTTTATTTAATGTATTATCATTTGATAAGAACAATGCAATTAAACATATTTCCCAAATAGAGAAGAGAGAGTTTATAAATAGCTAAAGTTCATTTGAAAGCCTTGTTTCTAGTTGGGCGTTGACATTTGAAGTTAAAATATACAGCATTAAAATATAAAACTACAATACATTATTTAGATAAAAAAAAAAATAAGGTGCCCATCACATAATACACATACATACACAGGTAAAAACTCATTACTGAGCACTATGAAAGGTTGTTCTGTGAGTTAGTGATTCCAGCAGGTTGTATTTCACCCTGAGTGCTTCTGAGCAGAGTTGAAGTGTAGCAGGTATTTCGTCCCTCCTTCTCCTCGCCCGGTATTAAGGTGTCAATCTTTTGTCTTGGCCCGCAGAACCGGTCGGTCCAGGTGTTCATTTTCGGGTAAAGATCACCTGAGCTCTGCATCGCCATGGTAACAAGGGGAAAGACCTGGAGACCGGGGCAGACTGGCCATCGGGAATACCGGGAGTTTTCCAGGTGGGCCAGTGCTGTGCGTGGGCCGGTGCTGTGCGTGGGCCGGAGGGCCGGTCGGATTTGCAAAAAAATAAAAACAATTTTTTTTAATTATTATAATTTTTTGGCTGGGCTGGCTGGCGCTGGGCTGGCTGGCCGTTTTGATAGGCTACCCATGTTCTATCTATCAGATAGTTTCACTTTCACATCTCAGTGATATCACAATACCCACCACCTGTAATGCATAGGGTTTTTTGTTAAGTAACATACTTTTGTCGCCGGCCGGCCGACACATGCCGCGCATTAAGTGAGCCTGTCTGTCAATTAATCCCCGGGCCACTTTTTCCGCCCCTGCCTGGAGAGGTGTGTGTGGGAGGTCTTGATAGAGTTGGTTTATTAAGCATTAGGAATGATTTATTGCACTCTATACATATGATGTTAATCGTATTGTATGCTGGCAGCACGTGTGTGTGTGTGTGTGTGTGTGTGTGTGTGTGTGTGTGTGTGTGTGTGTGTGTGTATGTGTGTGTGTTTGTGTGTGTGTGTGTGTGCGTGTGCGTGTGTGTGTGTGCATAACACATTTTATTTTTGCCATATTATATTGAGTATTCTTTGCAGTATCTTGATGTGATATTTAGAATATAAATCACAATATTTTAATATCCAGGAGGGAAATGTAATGGTGTTTTTTCACAGCTTTTTGCCCATTTATATATAAGTTAAACACAAGTTATATCGTATACTGTAATAAACCAGCCTACACTGTAATATAATCTATTACAAATATATAAAAACACCTTACTTTATATATATTCAAGTTGGCAAGTTGTATAACCTATTTGAAACAGTAAATGGACTGTACTAGTGCTTTATCCAGTCTTTACGACCCCTCAAAGCGCAAACATCTTTGGACATGGGCATGGCATCAACACACCCAAGCAAATTCCTTGAATATGAAAATTACCCAGAATCTGATTTAGATTATTTAATAAAATTAGGAGAAAGCTGCTGCACGAGGACGATTGTATACTAAGCGTGTTTCTATGTGCTGAAACATCCTCACAGGCGAGAGGAGACTTTGTCCCCGTCTCCGGCTGCTGTGGGAAACAGACGAGGATCAATGATTAACGCTGGGATGATGGGGGTGATGGAGCACCGCCCTCTCTTCATGTGTTCTCTCTTCTAACGATGAATTCACTTCTGCAAACTGTTTTTCATCATTACATTACATGTCATTTGTTAGAAGCTTTTATCCAAAGCGACTTACATACATTCAGTACTGTGGACAATCCCCACAGGAGCAATTTGGGGTGAAGTGTGTTGCCCAGGGACACAACGACATGCTGACTGCTGTGGGACTCCAACTTACTACCCCCTGATTCGAAGTCCAGCACTCTATCCACTGAGCCACAGCCGCACTCATCAAGAGAAATCCTTTAAACTAAATGTTAAGGCATTGCTGTTTAGGAGAATGCAATTAAACTTTATTTACTATTCTTTTGCAAGGTTGCGATAAAAGGTGTTTAACATGAATGAAACCAAATTCAACAATAAACATCGCATAGTAAAAGAGTTAAATAAGGCTCTGAGGATGCAAGAAAAACCAAACAATGTTTTACATTTAGTTTAGAATGCCTTTAAATTACAAACACCACAAACAATTTAAAAAAAAGTTGTATTTCTACCTGAAGTAAATACCATTTGATTGTTCATAATACTAAGTTGTTCCCATCCTTTATAAGGCTTGAGACCTCTTTAAATACAATTCTTTAGATAACATTATGTTCAGTGGTGGGAAGTACATTTACGACAGTACATACAAATGAAAGGTACTTGTACTTTACTTGAGTATATACATTTTTCACTGCCACTTTGCATTTATACTCCACTACATCTCAGAGGTTGATATTATACTTTGTATAGCTTTGGTTACTTCGCAGATTCAGGTTAATATACAACATCTAATCAAACACAGGGAGTACTTAGTCTTCTTTTAAGCAAGACTTTTGAGGACTTTAAATTAAAAGTCTTACTGAACCCACCTGTTGCAACTACATCTCACGTCCACAAGATGTCACCTGACTCTGCAGTATTGTCTGGCAGCCTTTACGATTTAAATACAGAATGGCAACATGGGTTACAACAGTGGAAAACATGTTGTCCTTACTTTTGTTAACAGATAAAACCTTTCTAAATAAAATGTTTACTGCAGTGGTTGATAGAAGCCCAATAAATGAAATAAAGTACTAATAATGTACTTGATTATTTACATTTTCTGCTACTTTATTCAGATATACTGTTTTATTGTCACTTAGATTTGTGTAAGATGTAAATCTGTCTTGAGTCCACACAATCATATTTTAATCGTAGAAAAACTAAGTTGCAGTTATAACAATATGAATGGATTATCCTTCCACTGGCAATACAAATGAAATGGGATCAAAGAAAGCGTCTGCACATTTCTTCCACACTGCACTGGACAAGCTGAAAAACCTCCTGAGCAGCATATTATAGGCTACATAACATGTACAATTCTAAAGTTAAGAACAAGTATTTCTGAATAGTAGGCTCCTTAAGTAATTCAGTAAATGTACAGTTCTCTGTTTGCAGACAGATGATTAAATATGTCTTGAATAATCTTGTGAAACTCCAAGGTGACAGTGAAGATCAACAGCTGTAGGCTAGCAGTCAGGATAAGCTCACAGTGTAAGGATTAAACACTTTATTAAAGATAATATTTTACAATAGGACACACGAAATGAAATGTAAAAGACACAAGGTCAAGGTGTCTATACGAAGAGGAAAATAACAACAAGGACAACAAGGCCTTTCATTCAAAAGTCTGAGCAATGCATTAACTTCAGTACTGCAGGTATAGCAGTCCTCAAAGATTTGAATATTTAAAGAGTCCTGCATTCCACATATTCATTAAGTTCCTTCTTAAAAACAGGCCAGACTTTGTATACATGTGGTACTTACAGTAGGGGTCCAAATACTTTCTGCCCTATAGATCAAGTGTTATATAAGGAAAACACCCCTAAGCAAATTATTAGAGGTTCTTATGAACATCTGGAAAAAAGAAGTTTGTTTTAAAATATTTTTTGTAATTGATGTTTTTGTCTTTTTTTGTTCCAGTTTACCCACATTTATTTATTTTTCTCATGTCTTTATTCAATAAAAATCATACATTTAATTTATATAGCACTTTGATAATAACCCATAGAACCTTTACATTTACTTCCTATTCTTAAGGTTTCTCATGGTTGCATAATCAGAATAAGAATCAACAGGTACCTTCACACTACAAGGAATTGCTTTGGTGTAAGGTGGTGCAAACATAAACAACATAAGGAAATAAGTTGTAAGAGAAGGTCAAAAATGTAACAATTATAAAAAGAAAATACAATTAAAGGGGACCTATCATGCAAAATGCACTTTTTGATGTCTTTTATACATAAATATGTGTCCCCGGTGCGTCGGGGAACTCACGCAGCGTCAGAAAATAAAACCCTCTCTCTTTTCCTCCGTACCCAAATCTCTAAGAACGGGGGAACAACGAGCGGATACAGATTTGCTGCCGATATGACGTCAAATCGGCGGCGGACCCACAGAAAGTTGCTATCAGAAACAATGCCTGACGTGTTTTGGACGTAATCTCGTCTTTGTTTACATTAGCAAGCCTCGCTAACACTCAGAGCTAACCTGTACTGGAGAGCACATGTGTTTAAAAAGCAGGAAATAAAAAAAGAAACTCACCTTGTGGTAAACCCACAAGGTGAGTGGGTGAGAATTGTCCGGGGCTATGCTTTACCTGAACCTCATCATGGCACTAGAGAGGACGGCAGGATTGTAATTTCCCGTGTTCAGTGAATGCAACAGAGGCAAGACACCAGACCAATCACCAGAAAGTTGGAAGGAAATAAACGTGTCTTATTGGCTGACAGGTACCTATCCTGTGACAATGTTTAAGCTGTCAGTCAGGCCGTTTTTCAATGTCGAGTAAACCTGCTGCAGACCCACTATTTCAAGTATACTACGTCATCGAGAGGCGCCGAAGGACTGTTTAAATGCATGTTAAATGGCCAGCATTCGGCGCCACTCAATGACGTAGTATACTTGAAATAGTGGCTCTGCAGCAGGTATACTCGACATTGAGAATCGGACTCTGAGTTTTTGAAGATGGACATAATACGACAATTCTCAAGTGGTGGCTCACACAACAACCCCAGAGCCACCACTTGAGCCAGGTAAACAAGGTATGTAAATGTCAGTAAACTTCCAAGTTATGCGAACATGTAAGCAAAGCATAAATTACAGCTACGTTGTTGACTTTACTTTGAATTGCGCGGGTAAGCTAACCCGTTAGCAAGTAGCTATAGCTAGCCAGAGATATTACATTATCATTTTGTCATACCATATAAATGTAATGTTTTTTTAGCGTTACCTGGTGACTTCAAAGAAAGGTCTCTGGAAAATGTTGACTTACTGTCAGTGTTCGACAGGTAGAAGGCACCTTACATTACACAGTCAAAGGGGATTTATAAAATATCCATAAAGAAAAAGAAAATCTGTTTACAGTTCTGTTTCATATGGATGTTGAAATATGTATCCATATCTCTTAATTTTGCTCTCAAAGTGCACCAGATTGATGCTTTTAACTTCAATATTTAAAAAAAAATATTCAGTGAGGACCCCCCTAGAGGAGGTGAGGAACCCCTAGAGGAAGTTAGGTCCACCCCCCAATTATAAAAAATAGCACTTTACCCCTTCATTGTAACAGTCGCAGGTGTACTGTGTATGTGCGTGTGGGGAGTGTTGCAGTAGAAATTTCCACTGTAGCGCCCGGTACCTTAATGTACTTTAATGAGCTGTGGGCTAAGCCCCAAATGTTTCCAGGTCCAGGAAACGCCCCTGGTAAACCCGCAAGAGAAAAAGCATTTGAGCTCCATACTGTTTCAATAAATCATCCTTGATGTGGTTTAGAACATGATGGCGTTTTATCACAGCAGAATTTAACTTTATCTCCGGTAGAATTCTGATCAGGCATTAGCTCAGCCTCCTCTTTTTTTTTTCAAGCTAAGGACCCAAAATCCGCGTTTCTCTAACAGGGTTGCAAAAGAGGGATTTGAGCAGTATGAGGCATGGCTACAATGGGTGATCTGTTTGGTATTTTAAGCAAAAAACTTCACAGACATGTTTTGTATAGGTATGGCCCTACAATATATTTTTCCAATATAGCATAATAGGTCCACTTTAAATTAAAGAGAATAAAAACAAGTATTTACGCTAAATATAAATATACAAAACAAACAAAACAAAAAAGAAAAACTTATCACAATGGATATGTATATGCCAAACTGCAGTATATTTCTGCTTCTGTACATCTATATTTATGTTGCTGCAATATTTTGTATTTATAGAACATTTTAATTTATCCAGAATATTTTATATTACTTGTGAAATATGTATTTTCTACTGTATATGTGGTTATATTGGCTGTTTATGTTTTTTTTATTGCATTATGGTTCTTCTTTATCCCACCTTTTAAATGTAACACACTGCTGCTGTAACAAAACAATTTCCCAGTTTGGATCAATAAAGTATCTATCAACTATTATATTTTTAAGATGAGGGCTGTGCAGAAATGTGAGCAGTTCTTTATGGATCAAATGTGTTTCTGAGTCAGTGCATTTCTTCTTGTGAATGTGGATGTTACCATGAATAAACTGCTGTGCCCCTCTCCCCTGGATGTCTCTGACAGATGGGCGTTGCCCGTGCAGCCTAATTTCAGTTGCTTTCGCCGACACGCCTCCGAAAGGAAGACTTCCTCTCAAGCAAACTTGGGAAGTTAACCATGCGGCAAAGTCCCACCTTAAACGCCAACACACGCTGTTCTCATTGGCTCTCGCCCTTGTCAATCACTTATATCCCAAGCGACGTCAGCAGCAGGCAACTACACCACACCGGGGCTGAGGAGTGGGAGACGAAGAGCAATCAGCACCACCAGGAAAAAAAAAATACCAGGAGCGATACAAAAAAATGTACGGACTACAAGGGAACATCTGACTGTCAGTGTTGGGGCATTTTGAAGGCGACGTTTTTCCCTATCTTGATACATGAAGGTCTTCTGTCAGTCTGAGCTTTCTGGTTTTTCGCCAGTTGGCTGCAATTCCAGGGATGGCTAGCTAAGCTAACCTAGCTAGCTAACAATTAGCCTGCCCATTTAGCTTCCACTGGTCACTGGGTGCAACAGGATAACTGCCCTGAACGTGATACGAAAGCATTGTTCTTCAGGTGTATTGACACAATAGCTATCAATCGTCGAGTGCTAGAGACAACAGGGATATAGTTTCTGTGTGTTCCGTAGATGGACAGTTTTACGGTGCGCTCATTGTCGCTACGCGGGCGTACAGTGATGGTTTCGGGGCGGCTAGCCTTCCACTCGGCCGGGCGACCAGCGGAGGGATTGTACAAATGTGGCAGCCTGTAGTGTCCCACTGTCTCTGGGACCGAAGTCTGTAGTTTTGAAATAAAATACTGCTTATATATTTTGGATGAGTGTTAGATTAGCTGGCTAAGGATTATAAAAGTATTTGTACGTTGAAAATTAATCAACTTGTTAGCTTGGTCCTTAGCTTACGAGCTACTTTCCCAAACTAAATCCAGCTGTTTGTTTTTTTGGGAAAGTGCATCAAGTATTTTTCACACCTGTAGTCATCTGATATGTTTGCAGTCATGTTGCATTGCACATTTTTCTGTGATCAGCTGTCAGCTCCTGTAACCTGAGGATTGGCACGAGACTTTGACTAAGCTGTCAAAATATTTTGACACTTGACAACAGTTTTTACCCTGAAGAAAGGAAGGCCGGATTCTGCAGCAAGCTCCATTATCAGCGTGTTGGATAATACTTGTTGAGTGTCGGACATATTTTTGATATTTGCTGTGAGGTGTAACCCGGCGCCCCTTGTCAGACGGGCTTTTCAGCTCATGCGGTGATGACTTTAGACTCCATGATGGCTTGTTGCCTGAGTGAAGAGGCGAAGGAGTCCAAACGAATCAACGCTGAGATCGAGAAACAACTCCGGCGAGACAAGAGGGATGCGAGGAGGGAGCTGAAGCTGCTTCTGCTGGGTAAGCCTGCATTAAAGGGTTTCACACACTCCATCTCTACCTCTTGTACACACACACACACACACACACACACACACACACACACACACACACACACACACACACACACACACACACACACACACACACACACAGCAGATCATACCTGAGCTATTGATTTGAATTGCATTGTAAAGGTTTTGCATGTAAAACTGTGCACCCACCCTGTACAAACCAGATTACTGTAGTCACCACAGGATTTGTGTGTGATGTGATATGCAAATCGAGATTCAAATGTGTTTCCGGTCTAGTAGCTTGTCGTGGAAGAGAAGCTATTCAACCTGGAATCATATATAGAAATACATTTGAGTAATTGCATTATAGCACAAGTATTCTTTTTATTTTTTTCTTGGTTTAAAAAAGATAGATTACTATAAGGCGTTTCAATTTCTTGACAGTTTTTATCTGAGCTATCACTTTCCTTTACACACTTAGTCATTAGTACTTATCCACATTAATGATGATAATTGATTCAAATCTCAGTGTGTTAATAGCAACAACAGTCAACCTTAATTAAATGATGTTATCAAAATATTGAGATATTTGATTTTCTAAATGTTTTCAATATATACTCACACTTTCACACACTAAGACTTATTCAGTTTTGTTCATTTTTGTCCATTTAAATGCCTTTTTCATGCTGAATAACTTCCAGGAACACGAACACATCTCTGGTAAACACTAGATTTGAAGTGCTGCTTTTGCATAATTATTGATGGAGAAACTCTGTGTGACAGATCTGTTCATTTTACTAATTAGTCAACAAATTGTGTTGGTCCACTATACATCTCCTTTTCTTTATCACATGAAAGTCACTAACATAATTGTGTTTCTGTAAAACTACCATCTTGGTCTAAGAAGGAAAACACACAGGAAACGTTTGGAAACATTTCCCTAGCTATTGGTTGTGTAGGAGCTGGTGTTGCAGTCCTCTTCCTTTTTGCATACCTCTAAAGCTTTAGTAAAAGCTCTTTGACTGCCTGGTTAATGAAAAGCTAATGAGGAAGACAAGTTAAACGCCACTTACCGAGGCAGTGCAATGTCTTCACTTCCTGGTGACTATTTACCTACATGTAGCTCTGGATTTTTGTACATTTGCCTTCATGCTTGTCTCTTTATGTTTTGCTCAGGCGTTATTTTGGTTATGGTTTGGTTTTGCTTCCAGTCACAGGGGAACAAAAGACACTACTGTGTTACAAAGGGGTTTTTCTGTTGAAGCCTCATTATCATCATAAAACTCTTCCATTTAAAGTCAAAGAAATCAATAAGGTTATCCTCTTTTAAATTGTTTTAAGTCTGCGTTTTACTTATTCTCAACAACATATTATCAAGAGGTTTAAACCTTCTTACATCCAGCTGTCAACAGTTCCTGTAGTGATTTTCCTCATAACCGTAGTTTTATCTGCCTGTAAAACATGGCTTAAATAATGAAAAAAAAGAGTTGGTTTTTAATTAAGACTGTTACAAGAGAGACTGCACTCTCCTGGTGTCTGGTCTAGAAAAGGCTTCTCTGAGGTGGCTCACTCTGGGAATGAACCTTCCTCCTGAGAATATGCTGCTCATTTCTACCCTTAATGACAGTAGCTGTGGCATTGTGCGTTTGTATGTTATGTTTTATTGATGGAGAAAGCTGTTATTTTGTATTTTCCACACTACTGTTAAGCCAAAGTTTAGTGTTGGCTACAAACACCTTCACTTGAACTAGGAAAGATTTATTGTCAGTCGGTTACTCTGTGGTTTGTCGCAAGTGACTGAACTCACACTTTCTAGTTTAAGGTGCTCTCACTCTTAAAGGCAGCAGCACTTAAAAGAATCACAGCTCATAAGAAATAACTGTTCTTGATAAGGCTGCACGATATATCGTTTCAGAATTGACATTTCAATGCACAATAGTCACATACCAGAGTTTCCGATTAATTACAACAGTTAAATCCATTCACCATTCATGTCTTATAGCCGATGACATTTGATTTAAATTGTTAACTAAAGCACAATATTTTTTATCTAGCCTTTTTAAATGTGTGTCACCAAACTGTTGGCTGTAACTTTGGGTTCAAAATGTAAGGCTAATTATCCACACAGACATACAGGGCCAAGGGGGAACACAAGTTTAACAAATCCTGAGTGTGAAGGGTTAATGGAGCCTTTTTGATTAGGGATTATTTGATACTTCTTCAGCCTGACCAATAGTTGACTGTTTAGGCCTATATTGATATTTGAAAATGTACAACATCTGATGCCATTTCTATTGGTTGGACTAGATACTACTAATCATATTTGACTAGTGAATGGGTTATAAATGTAGCTAATACCAGTTTCTGTCACCAAATTCTCAGTAAGTCATTGTCAGTTAGTGGACCAGATAAAGCTAAGCTATGTAACTAATATAAAATAATAAATGTCAAGCTACTGGAATTTGTTGTTAAATGACATCCCAGTGGACTGAATGCTACGTGATATTAAAGCTTTTAAAACATATTGAAGGAAGTCCTGGGTGGAAATGCACAAAAGGCTTTTGATTATTCATTTGCCCAACATATTGAAACTCATTCATTAGAAATAAAAAAAGTATTGTTGGTGAAGAGACGTATTGTTTATGCTCACAGATGAGCTACTGGGATAGGGACTCGGGGTGTTTCTCAATGTCGAGTAAAGCTGCTCCAGAGCCACTATTTCAAGCACACTACGTCATCGAGTGCCGCCAAAGTACTGTTCCAATGTCCAGTAGACTTGGAATTCTACCGAGCCCGGCGTACTTCGTTTGGAGAAATTTAGAGGCTGCACATGTGTAGACTCCGCGGTCTTAAAATCCCCACAATGCTTTGCGCACGGACTAATTTCCCCAAATCTGTGGCGGAAAATGTAAGGCGGGGCCTCTCATGTGACGCACACCTGCACACTTGCTAGCCTGTTCCAGTCTTCGTTTTCCGAATGCCAGGAAGTATTCTTGCCTCGTTTCTTAAGCAAGTGACTCGGAAGACATGTGCTACCAAGCAAGCGTACTCTACATTGAGAAACACCCCGAGTGTAAGAGATTTGGAGGGCATCCTTTTTCTGTCTCTGCAACAAAAACATATTTGATTGAAAAAGTTAAAACACAAACTGCAGGAGTTGTTAGGAGCTTGAGGTTGGAAGTCTGCTGTCACTACTTAAGGTTATGTGGAAAGGATCTCGGCTGTATGTAGCTACAGTCTGAGTTATAGGGCACTCTGGTTGTCTCACTTCATTTGGATCCTATTATGGACCTCTTTGATTCTTTTTATAGACACACATAGTGTAGCTTTTTATAATGTTTTTGGCTCCATATCAGGTCTTCAGTCTGTTCCCTACAGTGGATGGTGACTTCTTAAAGTCAATGTTGATTTATCCATTTCTTGAAAAATTATCAGAAAAAAAACCAAAGAAAGTTCTGGTAATTTTAATTAAAGATCACCTGTTATGCAAAATCCACTTGTTCATGTTTCTTCTACATCAACATGTATCCCCTCTGTGTAAAGAGACTTTACACCTTTTTTATAAATGTGGTAATGACTGTTCGGAAATTGGCAAATGCACTCTTAAGTGAACAGGGGATTTGATGAGTTATTGTTTATTATCAAGGGTTATACAGCCATTAGAAAGGTTCTGTTTCCCCCCCATCTTCAATTTGAGCAGTTTCGTTAAAAAATCCTTGTTTTATAATTTTAACATTTCTATGTTTTTCAGATACATTTTTTCAAACTGTTTCCATAAACCCCCCCCCCCCCCCCAAAGCAATAAGGGTTATTTTTTAATAATTGAGGATAATGTAATAACATAAAAGTATGTCATAAGAATACAAAGGTATCTTATTTTATTGAGAAAAAAGCAAGTGTTAAAAAGAAAAGTACGTGTTGAAAATTGAGACGTTGTGCAAACAGAGACTGGAGACTGTTCACTGTTGACTGAAGGTTTAGACATCCCAGTGCATGACATTAAGGATTTTGGGTTTAGCTAATTTACAGATGGCCCTGAGCCCAATAGAGATTGCCCTGAAAAATGCGCCCGGACGAAATGACACACGAAGGGTTTGGGGGACTCCCCCTAGAACATTTAGATGTTTGCAGGTCTTAGGTGCTGTCTGGTGCATTCTCTAGACTGAATTATAAGATGAACCACCACAATATTATATTGTACAATTTCAATTTTATTCTTCATTTCACTTGTTTGTTCTTGTTTATGTTTGCTCGCTTGCATGCCCTGCATAGCTATAAGAAATACTTAAGTTGTTGATCAAGACACTTTCCATCTGATGAAGGCAAATGCCTTCCCAGATGTAAAAAAAGTAGAAAACATTACATTCAGTTATAACTGCCAAAACAAACATTATTTACACTATTATGGCCCCTGTTAAAAATGTTTGTAATGTTGTCTACTGTAAGTTGGTCGAACGAATGCCTCCTCATCCGGAAGCTGACCGAGCAGACCCGAGCAGCAGTCGAGAGGAGCCGAGCGCATCCGCGAAGCACACAAAATGGCGACGTCAGAGTTCCCGTTAGTCGGCAAATCTAAATCTCTTCGGTCAAAATAATTTCCCTTTAGCGCAATACCGCTTCAGTTGCGCCACGTATGTGACAGACAAGAAGAGTATGTGACAGACAAGAATAGTCAATTCTAATGTCTAACACTTAATGTGGAGAAAGAGATGTCCTGTATGGGTTGATTGTGCGTTGATCTGTTGGTAATGCCTCGGGGTTCTGGTGGGCATGTAAACAAATGCATAATGCTGCGCTATACTTTGGCCTCACCCAGTTGCATAGCGACACTTATTGGTTAGGTGTCTTTTTAATAAGCAGGTAGTCATATCATTAGCTGGATCTGATCGATATGGACATAAACGCGAGTAAAGTCTAATCTGACGGGAGAGAGAGATCAGCTGCTGCTGACGAGTCGACACGCAGCTCTGCATGATCACATGCAGCGGTGAGCGGACAAAACACACACACTTCAGGTTAGAATATCACACGTAGCTATTTTAATTACCTCTCAAACTACCGTAACTACTTATAGATATGTTTAGTTTTACTGTCGGGTCACTCATTACTGATCCGCGAGCTGCATGATACTGGCATAATAGATTGCCCGATCGGGCAACCAGCAGGTGAGGCTTCATTGCCCGAGCTAAATACTAGATGGCCCCGGGCCATCGGGCAGTCCTTAATGTCGAGCCCTGCATCCATATGGTTGAAAAAAAACGTGCAAGTCCTGTACTGCAAAAATACTATGTATTTGTTCATCTTCTGCAGAGGTGTGTACATATTTTACAACCCAATGCAGCTCAGGAACATTTGATTTGTTTCCTACATGAAACAACAGAAATTCTCTCTATTACATTTTTAGAAAACCTTAATATGAAAGGTTTTTTAAAACTCAGAACCACAATAGTTTGACCTTTTTTGATCAACTTTTGTCGTCAACTTTCAAATAAATGAAGCCTTTCTGGGTATAAAATGTTCTGTTAAGCCAGATTCATACCCACGACATCAGGAGCACGTTCGTTACACCTGAACGATCCGAAGCCCTGGGCAGCGCAGGATATTTACCTGAATATTTACTCATCATTGAAATGGGAGTCTGGATGCACACACACACACACACACACACTGAGCACACACTTCATCTGTCAATGTGCCCACCGCTCAAACAGGTCTGCAGTATCTGGGTTAATGAGTGTTTGTTTTTTGGCAACACCCAAGGATGTCTCATGCATGGAGCCTACCTACGCCTATTATGGTTTCTCTTAGTAAGTCTCTCCTGATAAGCCCTGTTGGCCGTCTTTATTTGGATCCTTGTTAGCTGCTGCCAAGGTAACGGCAGGCATGGCGGAGTTTGGTAGAGAAAATACAGGAAGCCAACATGAGCAACCCACACACTAGTATTACATTACCCAAAGAGAATTGTATGCACAGTGGCATTATGGGACATTAGAGCTTCTCTGTGGTACCCTAGCTTTCCTCATATGCACAATAGCATCTCTGAAGGCAGTTGGCAGACGCTTCCCTGTATCCTCACTCCTACACCTGTGTGTCTAACAACGCGGACTGACTCCCAGCCAAGGTTAATAATGCGGATTTTCACCCACGTGAGCGTAGTTTCCAGAAATCTCAGATTGCTAGGCTCGTGCAGACTGATCGGGCGCTGTGGTGTGTGTGTGACACACTGTGTGCCAACTAAATGCCAGTTATTTGAGCCAAATGCATATTGGTTTATTACCAGCCAGGAGAAGACTAGTAATCGAGAACTGGATACCAACTGGAACATGTTCCTAAATTCCCCTTCCAAATAAATATCTAAAGGTTTTATTGATAACAATTTTATGTAGACTAATATTAAAAAAAATACACCCACAAATCTTTTTTTAGAATGGTGAAAAACTAAATAATTTCTTGTCCTTTTTATGACTATCTTTAGTGATTGGCTAAAAGGACAAGGACATCCCTCTGTTGGAGGGGCAAAGGAGTCTGGTGGGATTCTTTTAAAATACAAAATGTTGAGTTATTTAGAAACAATTAACACTTATAGTTTCATGTCTTGTTACATAAGAATAGATCATATTTGTTAAGTGCTATTATGGGAGAATTATTATTCTTGTGGTACTACTGCCTTATTAGGCCCATATTGAGCAGAGCATATTAAGACCAAAACTCATGTACAACAACTTCCTTACTTGCAATAAATAAGCACTAATTAGAGTGTTATTGAGGAAAAATTCTCAACTAATGGCTTATTACTTGTAGAATAAGGCATTAATAAGTGTTTTATAATTACTAATAAAGGGCCAATATACTGCCAATATGCATGTTGATTAACAACTAGTTGATGATTAATTTGTGTACCTTAGGGCTGCACGATATATCGTGTCGTGACGATAATCGATATTTTTTTTTAGAATGTGCGATATTAAGTAGGCAAATTAACTCAAACACGTCATGTTACAATTATTTTGCTGCTTGCTACAAAAGGAAAACTCGCGCAGCTCTCATGTCAGGGGTACTTGAGTGAGTGACATGCAGGCTCTGCATGCACAGCAAACCACCAATCACAATCAAATCTCCAAAGCAAACGGACCCGGTGATTCAAGGTAAAAACACTGAATAAAGTAGTTTCATGTTTCATGAATCCTACAAATTCCATCTCACTACCTACTCACTGCCGCAAAAACGGCTTACCTCTCCACCATCTTTACCGACGTCTCCCATAACCCCAGGACCCTCTTCTCCACCGACAAGCTCCCCATCCCCGTGATGACACCCACCCTTCCTCGACTTCCACTTTATGCAGTTCATTCCTCCAGTTTTTCTCTGACAAAATCACTGCCATTAATCTTTCCCTATCCGCTGCATCTGACTCACATACATCTCCCCCAACATCCACCGCCACAATTTCTCCCCCCATCTCCCTGGACCTCCCAAGCCCTCCTCCCCACGGCCGCCTCTCCCAGTTCACTCTGGTTACCCCCCCTGAAATACTCAAACTGATCAGCTCCTCCAAACCCACAACCTGCTCCCTTGACCCTCTACCCACCCCTCTACTGAAGTCCTGTCTCCCCGTCCTCTGCCCCTACCTTGTCAACCTTTTCAACTCCTCCCTGTCCCAAAGAACCGTTCCCTCTGCCTTCAAAACTGCTGCTGTCACCCCCATCCTCAAGAAACCCGGTCTGGATCCCTCCTCCCTCAGTAATTAAAGTCCCATCTCCAACCTCCCCTTTCTCTTAAAAACAATAGAACACATTATCTCCAAACAACTCCACCGCCATCTCCAAACCAACCAGCTTTTTGAACCCCTTCAGTCTGGTTTTCGTCCCCACCACTGCACAGAAACGGCCCTCATCAAAGTCCTCAATGACCTCCTCACCTCTGCTGACACCAGTTCCCTCAACATCCTCATCCTCCTCGACCTGAGTGCAGCCTTCGATACCGTGAGCCACACCATCCTGCTTACCCGACTCCAGGACATCGGTATCGAAGGTACTGCACTCAGGTGGCTCCAGTCCTACCTCTCCGACAGATCCCACTTCATCTCCCTCAACAACCACTCCTCTGCCACAGCTTCAGTCACCCAAGATGTTCCCCCAAGGTTCAGTACTCGGCCCCCTCCTCTTCATCATCTACATCCTCCCTAGGTCTGAACGATTAATCCATTTTAAATCGAAATCGCGATTTGAAATGATGCGATTATCAAATAGCAAAGCCTAAGATTTTTTTTAACAATTTTTTTTTTTCTTACAATTTTTTTATTTTTTCCGTGTCTCAGTCATCCACACCAATCAGAAGTGCTGTGCTCCACATGTACCAGCCATTGTTAATTAATCAGAAGTAGCCCATGATAGAAGGTGATAGACAGATTGATCCAATCACCTGCCAAGTGCTTCTGAAAGTGCCTGCCCTTTCCAAATGGCTTCCAATGGAGCTTTAGATGGTTTGGTGAAACAAACCATCTGGGTCAGGTTAGTAAAGCTCCATCACATGTTTCTATTACAGGGTGAATCTTAAACTGAAGCTTGACTTTAAAGCAACCCAACGGAAGTTTCATGTAAGTTTACCCTTTTCACTCGTAGCTCGGGCTGCGGGGGTGCTAGAGACGGGAGTACGTTGATACGACCTTCTTAGCCGGAGTTATGGCCGCATTTTACAATAAACTTCCGTTGGGTCGCTTAAAAACAAATATCGCAAATCGCAATCGCAATATTTGTCAGAAAAATCGCAATTAGATTTTTTTTTTTTCAAAATCGTGCAGCCCTAATCCTCCCCCTTGGTCAGATTCTCCGCCAATACAACCTGGACTTTCACTGTTACGCTGACGACACACAGATTTACCTCGGCACCAAATCACCCATACCAAATCATGGCATCACATCACCCCGGTCCTCAAAGAACTCCAATGGCTCCCCGTTTCACACCGCATCCACTACAAACTCCTGGTCCTCACTTTCAAAGCCCTCCACCATCTGTCCCCCCCTTCCTCACTGACCTCCTCATCCTCTACCAACCACCCCGGTCCCTCAGATCCACCTCAGCCGTTTGCTTTCTATCCCCAAGGCCAAACTCCGGAGCTTCGGGGATAGAGCCTTCTCTGTGGTAGCCCCGAAGCTCTGGAACTCCCTCTCCCAATACCTCCGTGAGTCTGAGTCCCTCACCCTGTTCCAGTCCCGCCTCAAAACCCACCTCTTCAACTCTGTATCCATAAGCCCCCCCCCCCCCCCCTCTCAACCAACTTCCTCCTGACTGCTTTTCTGTTTTGTTTTGTTTCTTTGTTTCTTTTTGGCTTTGTTTTTGTTTTGTTGGTCTACCCTCCCTCCCAAATGTAAAGCGTCTTTGGGTTCAAGAAAAGCGCTATAGAAATATAATGTATTATGTGTTTCTCCAAGGCAGTTCGGCACTGCTAACCGAGCTAGCTCAGCTTGTTGCTCTGATAACTTAAGATCCAGACGTCCGTGACTAAAATCCTTCATCCGGTTAAATATAGTTAAAAAAATACTAATTGTATAGCACTAAAGTTCAAGAAAGGATAGTTTGCGGGGGGGAAAAACAGTATTTTTTCATATCGCAATATATATATATATATATATATATATCGCAATATCAGTTTTTTCTAATATCATGCAGCCCTAGTGTACCTTAATATAAAGTGTTACCTTATGTTCTTCTTGAACACATTTTGAATGTCCTATTGTTATTAGCTGCTGACATATAAGAAGAACTTGTTGTGCCAGTATGCCTGCACCTTAGAGGCACCTCAACCATTTCTCTCAGGTGTAAACTGTATGTCTGAGCTTCTGTGCCCTGTAGTTTCACAGTGTGGTACGAAGGCAGGACAGGTGGGTGTTCGTCGTTCTGAACTGCTTGTCTCGCTGGTTCAGCAAACTGTTGTTGACACACCCAGAATTTCTGCAGTTATGTGGCAGTCAGACCTGTGAAAAGGTGCTTCTGTGTCACCATCTGTCAGGCTCGTTATTAAACTCTCCTATGGTCCGTCTTATTGCTAAATGTCTTGACTTATGTCTGTATGGAAGAGGGTTATGACACTAAGACAAAAGTGTATTATGTTCAAGTACAGTTATTAATAGGCTGAATTGTTGAAGTTGTAGCACATTCTGAGTACTTGTCTGTGTTTGCATATGAAAATTCAATAGATCTCAAAACCTAAGAAATGTATTGTTTACATAGTAACACATCAACGACTGGCAAGTTCCAAACTAAGTCTTGGACCCATAAAAAGGAAGTGAAGTTGAAGTACGATCACTTTGAGTTGAGGGATTTTAAACTAAAGGAAAACATCATTCCAGTGGGAAGTACTGCGGTATCAAGTCTGAAAGCATTTTGATTAAATGGAATCCAAAATATTGAAGATGATTAAATTGACGTTCACATTCTTATTAGAAGAAAAACCATCTAAGGAATTTTCTCAAACTGGACTAGAGATCCCATGATTCCTGCCCCCTATTTTCTTTCTCTCAGCAAATATCCAGACATGCCCTTGGCAGTGACTTACGCTGTAAAATATATTAAAATGGACATAATAAAAGCAAATATTGAAGACATACATATATTAAAAAAAATACAATACATTTTTTTTTTATGTGAACAAGAAACAAAAATGTGGATTAAAATTATAAACTGAAAATATGACCAGTATATCTGAAAAAATAAGTACAGCATATCAGAATTAAACCAGATGTGTTATGCAGTTTTAATATGAGGGAGAGTATCGTAAAATCATATATATTTACAATGTATTTTATTGTCACGTTTAGTGTCTATAAGAGAAGAGAAGTACATAACATTCAAATAAGCACCAAAAAGGCTCTGGTCTAACTTCTCCCGCATCCTTCATTAATAAACATATTTTTAAGAAGCTAGATGAAGATTTAAATGCTGTGGCATGGATGGTTAGTTGGCAGATGTCTAGTAGTAACCTGAGGCGTGTACTACGAATCCAGTTCAACTTACCCTGGATATGTTTGAGTTATCTGGCTTAACTAACCCAAAACAAACGCGATCTCGCTAAGCAGTCCTACGACGCTGGTTATCAACTCTGTAACTCAAGCCAGGGTTTCTCTGTCCGGCTGAGTGCGCGTTAGCAACATTTGACCAATCACAAACATGGACTGTCAGCGCAGCGTCATACTTCCTGAATGAAAAGTAAACTATAATATTAGACAAATATGAAGAAGTTAAACTTTAAACATCCATGACTTAAACACTTTATCCGGGATAAAAGCCACATAGTTGCACCTGCAAGGTGAATACAGCTGGTAAAAAATAAATAAATAAATAAAGTGTTTGAATTCGTACATTAACAGGTTTATGATATCACTGCCCCGTCTAAGACACGAGTGGATCTGACTTTAATTACATTTGACTCGAGTGTTTCGTCAACTTAATGTGTTGCTTAAAATAATACTTATGCATACAGTATGTGACACTGAGTGTTGCACGGCCAGATATGGCTCAGCTGACTCAGATAAGGACATATATGATACATTATGATGTGATATGAATGATAATGGTTCACATCGACGTCTGCACTCAGTGCCGCGGACTGTACGTAATGTTACTTTGATCCGGTTACTTATGTTGTGGCATCTTAACGCTAATGTTATATTAGTCAGATTGCTCTGAAGATGGGAGGTGATATTCTATTCATTTTCACGTTCACAGTCAGTCGTTTTAGGAGAGGGTTTTTATTTTATTTTAAGGCAAATTCAAGTTTTTTTTAAAGATAATTACATGCTAAAAGATGTCCCAGAGGCAGTATGTTTTAATGATGTAGAACACATTTTTTTGGTCTTTTGTATTATTTTGCTTCTGCAACTGGCATGAGGCAAATAATTGATAACAACAACCCAGAGAAATTGACTGAAAATGAGCAAGAAAATACAAGAGCTGTGCAATAAATGTGGCATGTGAGGCATGCACAGCTGGGACTGAATACATTAGCATTTTACTGTCTAAATCCATCCGGGCACTCTTTATAACAAAATGCTATCTAATGCAACAAAACCACACACTACCTATTGCAAAAGTGATTATCATCTTTATTCCGAGTAGAGTTTAATCAATTGGTCGATTAATTCATTAGTTGATAGAAATGTGTTTTTCCTAAATGAAAAATTCCCAGGTGTTTCCGTTTCTTAGTGTGTGAATATTTCTTTCCTTATTTTTCATTGATAACCTGAATACCCTAATCCAAAACAAGATATTTGAAGACCTTTCCTTAAACTGAAGATAATTGTCGGATTGATAAAAAAATAATGGTTAGTTTCAGCCATAGTTTCAAAGTTGTTGTAAAAATAGTATATTGCTCTTATTACATACATGCTTTTTATATCAGTCTGACGGTTTTTTTTTAACCACCACCCTATAACGAAATATCTTTGAATGTACAGGTTTTGTAAGATAATATCACGCTTTTTTACTTTAAGAACTGCAAAAGGCTGTTAACAAATTCAGTGCGTCAATACTCTCCACCATCTTGCTAATGCTATGTACCTATTTATTTTCTTTAATATGTCCCATGTGGTGTTGTCTCTGCAACTTTACATATAGGAGGAGGATTGCTGAGGGTTAAGGGGTTTCATCGCGTGACAGAAACAGTGACATGGGAAACGAATATGAAACAATTCTGTCTCTTCTCACACACACACACACACACCACACACCCTCTTCTCAAGCAAATATGAGTTACTGTATCCATAGCAGCTGTACACTGAAACATCTGCCAATATTGTGATACTTACAGCCAGTCCGTGCACTGACAGTAAAGTTGGGCAAACTGTGTTTTAAGTCTGTTAGCTTTTCAATAAAACAGTTAACTAAGTAGTACTAAAGTTCTTTAAGTTGTATTTCCACTTCATCTCAAAAACTGCAAGAGTTGGCAAAAATATGCAGACAATTGATCAAATATTTTTTCTTATACCATGATGCTACAACACCTGTTCCTCTTTTGAGCAAGGTTTTATAGAATTCCTTGTATTTTCTAATGACATACCTAATTAACTTAAATGCTGATCTGTGACAAGTCAAAGGACGAATAGTGTTATTGAGTTAAGAGACTTTGATGAATCTTGCGAAATAGTTCTGATGATTTTTGTGGTTCAGCGTGATGCATATTGGTCCAACGCTTTGTTTGATTTGGCACCCATTTATATGTTTCAGTTTCGCTCCCCTCACCGACTCTCTCTCATGCTCTTTCTCTAAAACAAAACCTGTAGGAAAGTCTTCGTAATCAGCAATCCTTAGATCATTGAAGAGCTATTCAGTTGACTTGATTTAAAGGAGCATACCAAAATTAATACTACTGAAGTCCTGCAATCAAAGATGACTAACTAAATACAATTGTAGAATAATTAAAAGCCATAGCATGTGTTGTAAAAAGGGTATTGAGTGGTCGCAAGGTTCATAATAAAATGCAGTACATTTACCGTTACTGACATTGGCGTCTCAAATGTTGAAAAGCCCAAAGCAATATCATTTCTTCTTTCTTTAACTTCCGGCAGACCAGGCACAGTTAGAGCTCTGCTCTCTTCTGCCAGCTAAAAAGAAAAAGGCCTTTTTGTTTCTGTAAATATAATTAAGTGTTTGTTTGCAGAAAGGGCAAGGAAGATACTGTAGATCTTAATAAAAGTGGTATGTGACGTACTTAATGCTGTCCACTTGTGATCAGATCATAATTCAAAGTGAATGCCAGGACTAAACAGTGCCTTCATTGAGCGGTTCATGGATGACGTATTCTTGTAGGTAGATCCACAAGTTGCACTGGTTCTCATGCCAAAAAGCCAATGGGATGGGTAAAAATAACATCGTGGCAAATAGGGCTGAACGATTAATCGATTTTAAATCGAAATCGCGATTCGAGATGATGCGATTTTCGAATCGCAAAGCCTGCGATTTTTTTTTTTTTTTTTTTTACTTTATAAAAAAAGTTGTGTGTCAGTCATCCACACCAATCAGAAGTGCTGTGCTCCACATGTACCAACCATTGTTAACCAATCAGAAGTGGCCCAAGGTAACTAAGTATACGCCCAACAGCAACACTTCACGTGAAACGCCCACGTGTGAAGACATTTCTAACACCCTAAAATGTCTGCAGCCGCGCCAGAAGAAACGTTGGATAATTTAGTCCCGAAAAAAAGCAGCACTTCAGTGGTCTGGACATATTTCGGGTTTAGGACCACAGATGTGGGACAAAAGCAGGTTTTTTGCTCCACATGTCAGGGAAAAGTCGCTACATCCCGAGGCAACACAACAAACCTTTATCAGCACTTGAAAAGGCACCACAGGCAGGTATATGACGAGTGCACAGCCAGAAATGCAGTGTTTCGTCCCGTAGCCCAGTCTAGCGCTAAGCAAGCTACTGTTTCAGAGTCATTTGCGGCCGTTACGCCGTATGAAAAGGGCTCACGAAGGCACCGTGAGATAACTAATTCGATAACGCACTACCTCGCTAAAGACATGGTTCCAATCACCTGCCAAGTATTTTTTAATGCTCCATCACATGTTTCTATTACAGGGTGAATCTTAAACTGAAGCTTGACTTTAAAGCAACGGAAGTTTCATGTAAGTTTAGTTATTTCACTCATAGCTCGGGGTGCTAGAGACGGGAGCACGTTGATACGACCTTCCTAGCCGGAGATATGGCCGCATTTTACAATAAACCTCCGTTGGGTAGCTTAAAAACAAATATCGCAAATCGCAATCGCAATTTTTTTCAGAAAAATCGCAATTAGATTTTTTCACAAAATCGTGCAGCCCTAGTGGCAAACACATTCATGATACTTACAGCTTTTTCCAGCAGAATTATCTTCACATAAAGTGTAAATACAACTTTTGTAATTGGTAAAGCATAAATGCAATCCCTAGAATGTAAAAGCCAACATGAGGCGAAAAACTACATCACCGCCGCTAAACTTAATGATATTCTGTAGTCTCATATAGACACGCTCAGAAGCTATGGACATTCAGGAGTGGGGTATTTACTGACATATTTTATGCTATAGAACAAAACATGAAACTCTCTTAAACTTGTGTTAACTTTTAAGCATCCAACCAAAAAATGCATTAAAAAAAGCATTGACTTTGAGACAAGCAAAGTGAAAATGCTAACCAATTTCCAAGTTTTAAGACTCTTTCCTGCATCACTTAAATGGCAAAATTACCCCCAATAGATCCCGATCTAATGGAACTGAAAAGGTAGGAGGAAATATTTAGGGATGCAGATACTAAGACTCAGGGACTAAACCCGGAACTCTGCTCGTACGATCAAAACGCATATTAAAGGCGACCTATCATGCAAAATTCACTTTGATGTCTTTTATACATAAATGTGTCCCCGGTGTGTCAGGGAACTCCCAACAAAGTGTCAGAAAACAAAACCCTCTCTTCCTCCGTACCCAAATCTCTAAAAACGGTGGTAAAATGGAGCTGATCCAGTGTGGACCCACGGCACTATCAGAAAGTTGCTATCAGAAACGATGCCGGACGTGTTTTGGATGTAATTTGGTCTTTGTTTACATTAGCAAGCATCGCTAACACTCAGAGCTAACCTGTACTGGAGAGTATATGTAAAAAAAAAAAAAAAAAGCAGGAAATAAAAAAAGGAACTCACCTTGTGGTAAACCCGCAAGAGAAAAAGCATTTGAGCTCCATACTGTTTCAGAAATAATCTTTGATGTGGTTTGGAACATGATGGCGTTTAATCACGGCAGCATTTAAGTGTATCTGCCGGTAGAATTCTGAGCAGGCACAAGCTCCCCCACAAGCTATACTCTTTCAAGCTAAGGACCCAAAATCAACGTTTCTCGAACAGGGCTGGAACAGAGGAATGTCTAAAATGCACGATTGGTTTGGTATTTTGAGCAAAAGCGAAGTCCATAGGGACTTGGATTGGCAAATGGAAGGTCACCAGTTCAAGTCCCAGAAAGACCAAGTGCTACCGAGGTGTCCCTGAGCAAGGCACCGTTCCCTACACTGCTCCCCGGGTGTCGTACATAATGGCAGCCCACTGCTCCTAACACTAGGATGGGTCAAATGCAGAGAAACCGGTTTGTTACATAGTACCTGTACTACGTAATGACAATAAGTTGAATCTTCTTCTTCATATATCTGAGACCCATAATATATGCCTACAAATATCATAATAGGAGACCTTTTAAAGAGCCTGTGACAGCCTCCCAACAACTGTTGTGCAATGAAATATTGGGCTACTAGTCATCTCGAACCGTCAGTTTAAAAAAGAAGTTGCGATACCGTTCCGATAAATATCAATAATTTCGAACATCGCGGGGAAATTCCTTCGACTCATTTTGAAGTTTTGGGGGAAGCCAGAAGTGACGTCAATGCGGGAACGCTTCACTGTGTGGCTAGAGAGCCAAACACGGACAAAGTGTGTTGTCATGCGTAGAAATGGTGAATTACTGAGTTTAGGCACGTTAATAACGTTTTAATGAAGTTGACTACAGTATATTCATATTTGTCAGTGTTTTCATGTCAATTCGGCGAACATCAACAATAACATAAATGATCGTGGTGAAAATGATGATTTTAAATTAGGATTACAAATCAGTAGTGAGAGCTGCTGAATTTCCTCCCGTCGGATGTAACAAATCGATTATTTTTGTAGTTGTAAACTCAAGTGGATGAAACTACATTTATTAGTGCTTTCATGTCAATTCGGCGAACATATGATACATTAAATGATCGTGATGATGATTTAAAAATCGTTTGTTTGAGCTGGTCTGCATTTCCTGATGAGAAAACAAACCGATGCTTTTTGTAGTTGTAGTACACCAACGTGGATTAAACGTGTGGTTTTTTTACCAGAATGTTGGGAAATTAATGGATAAAATGCACGCATTATTATTATTATTATTCCCACTCCGATCGGGACACTAGGTCCACCGTTTCCCCGCAGCGAGGCTCCCCCGTTGACAGTTTACGTGGGCTGGGCTGGGTGCAGTGGCGGACTGGCCATCGGGACGAATCCCGATGGGCCGGTACCGAAGTGGGCCGGTCGGATAAGTCACTAGCACATCCCCCACTCCCCCCGTTGACAATTTACTAGCGGTACCGAAGTTGGCCGGTCGAGAGTCCCGGGATGATTTTTAGTCTCAGTCCACCACTGGCTACATGACCGTATGATCGCCCATATTGACGCAACTAATTCCTAAACTTCTAACAGATACAACATAAACCGAACCCTCAGCCTCATATGAGCTCTCGGACACGTTCAATTAAACTGTCATCGCTGTCTGAGCTTGCTGCTGTGTGTGCGCCATCGTGCGTTTACATGCCGATGCTGGATCCTGAACGGTGCAGCTGGAGCGCTGTGCCCGCAATGACGTCACACATAATTTGGCGGGACTTGAAGAATCCCCGAGAAGATCCAGAATATGGTCAACATTGAAGGGCAGATTAATTAATCAAAGTACAAATATCCAAAATCAGTTCAGTAACGGTTTCAAGGGGACAATATTTACTCAAATTGATGGGTTTGGATGATGGGGGAAACTCGTGTCACAGGCTCTTTAAGTTCCTCAAAATGTTCCTGTGGGCGAAAAGAGCCACATTCGTTCAGTCATTCAGTTCCTGCTGTACAGTCGGACAGGCCTTCTTGAAGAAATCTTTCCCCCCACACTCAGCTTCCTGTTTGATGTGCTTGGGGAAGTTTTTAAGGAATCATTTACTTGGAGCTCCTTTCTCCTCCACTCTGTCACACTTTGCCCCTCCTCGGCTCTCTTCTGTTCTCTCCCTTTTAACATGGATGCCAGACTCTGCTTCAGGTTATTACTCTTCATGTAAACCACAGCTGAACTACCGCGACCGGCAGCTGACCCGACTCTATGAAACGGATCTCTTTCAATTTGAATGTTTTCCCTTGTTATTTGTGAGTTAATGGTTATTTAGCAGAATGACTAATACCCCGGTCAGTGCACGTTGCGGGCAGAGTGACTTGTTGCTCTTATGGTTAACGGCTGTGTGATTATCGGGCTTCTCCTCATCCTGCTCCCTCTGGCTTTGCTGTGTTGGGGATTTCAAAATGGCTCAAGGTCTCTGGTAAGCCTGTAAGGGACCCAGCGCCCTAATGTTGTGAAGCTTCTAGTCCTTATAATATTGGATGAATGAACACACAAAGTCATGGCGATTTGTCTTTCATCACTTTTGATGTCAAAATGTTGTCCAATGGTGACTTACATTTCTAAATGTGTGTTGTGGAGCAAACCTGTTTTCAGGAAAGCATTGTCAGACCTTAGATAGTAGGTTTGCTTAAAAACAGAACTCTACACAAAAACTTAAGGGATTATCTAAAAGTTGGACGCTACAAAATCATAAGAAAAGGACAATTTTCAAATCCGACTTTTCTGTTTATCATGTTCATTTAATTTTTGGAAGCAAATTTGGAATTACGAATAATATTATATTTCTTGAGCAGCCATATATTTAGGCTCTAGTGCAGGGGTGGGGAACCTCCGGCCCCCAGGCCGTATACGGCCCGCAAGACCATTTGGTACGGCCCTCGAGGTCATTTATTAACACACGCAAAAAATAAACAAATTAAAGAAATCTAGACCGCAAAAGAATAAATCAAGCGAGTGCCTATTTTTCCTGGCCAAGTTCAGGGTCCTTGAACACAACACGAGCCTAACGTGTCATTACGTGATATATGTCTCATCTGACAGGGGTGCAGTTCTGACGGAGAGCACCAGAACGTCGCTTCGGCACTTCACAAATTGCAGTAGCGATAAGGAGCTACACATGCCGCAGTTTTTGCGTGTCTGTGTCTTTAGTTTAAAGCCCAGTGGCGATCTGCTCATCGGTCATACTGATCATACAGTCAATAACTTTGTTGTTATTAGCATCTGGTTAGCTAGCTATGCTAACAAATATAAGAAGCTTTTTCTACAACCAGTGAGGTAAAGGCACATCTTTATGATCATTATAGTTATAAGAGAATAAAGTAAACAGGTATAACATACTATATGACAGTAAAACAAGTTGTTATTAATAAACAAGAATACAGTTTGTAAGGGGAGTGATTTGTAAAATATCCATAAAGAAAATCTGCTTCCAGTTCTGTTTCATATGGATGTTGAGAGATGTATCCACAGATCTCCTAATGTTGCTCTCAAAGTGCACCAGATTGATGCTTTTAACTTCAACATTTAAAAAAAAAAAAAAAATCTTCACACATCTTGTGTCCATATCTTTCTGTTTTGTTGGTCAGGCCACAACTGTGCACGTGAATGCATGCGTGAGTCATGGTGAGATATCTGGATTAAGAGGTTGCTTTTTCTTTGCACAGCATGAAAGAAAGGCCAAATGAATGGGCTGTGATTTTAGTATTTTTAAGCAGAGGTCAATAACTTGTACGGCCCTCGGAGGATGTTGGAAAAAATTTAAATGGCCCCTGAGAGGAAAAAGGTTCCCCACCCCTGCTCTAGTGTTTTGGGAACTTGATACTGAAAAAGTTGGTATTTGTTGGCCTTTGCTGCTTTAAATGTAACCAATCTTCATATGCCAACTTTATAAAATGTCAATACTGAGACACCCTTATGTACAGTATTTTGTTGAAACTAGATGTATGTAAATAACTATTAAAAGTTGTGTAGGGGGAAATGTTTGGCCATTTTATTGTTTTTAACATTGGCAAACGACTACATGAAACACATGTCATACACAACACTTTATGGCTGTACTGAAATACCATATTATTTATATATATATATATATATATTAGAGATGCACGATATCCTGCTTCTCAAGACCGATACCGATAACCAATAATAATATAATATATATATATATATATATTAAATGTACCTGTAGTTTTTGCCCACCTGGTGGTAAAAAAAAGACTAGTCGTGAGCAAATGACATGAGCATTACTACTATGAACAAAACAAAGCCAACCGTTTTGACTCTTCAAAGTGACCATATTTATTTTCCCAAATAAACTTCTTGCCTTTTTCAAAAGCCCCGGTGCCTTTGCAGCTGGCTTTGGATTCACCGCTAGTTTAGCAGCGCAGGCGTCTTCGTACGCTTTTAACACACCATCGTGGCGATGGCGATGTTTCAGGTGACTTCAGGTTGGAAGTATTATAGCTCGTTGCCTTTTTCCCTCCTCGTGGAACTTCTGCATTTGTTAATACAAATAGCAAGCGAACTATCTAACTTTGTAATAGTCCCATACTACCGACGACATGTTTGTTTACTGTCCTGGCTTCACATGAGTTAGGGAGCGCTGGATTTGTGAAAAACTCCCCTCTTCCTAATCCACTAATACCACAGTACTGGCAAAACGGGAGGAGCCGAGTGAAAAACAAGCGCCCCTCATCCCAATCCACCCACATCGCAGTATTTTTTTCTTTTTTTTTAACCCAAAAAATATATTGTATATTATCGGGGCTATTAATACTTTTATCGGGTTTATCGGGATGACGTCATAATTCCTAATATCGGACCGATAATTATTGGGCCGATAATTATCGTGCACCACTAATATATATATAGATATATCTATATATATATAGCCATAAAGATATATATATATATAGCCATAAAGATATATATATATATAGCCATAAAGATATATATATATATAACCATAAAGTTATATATATATATATATATATATATATATATATATAGCCATAAAGATATATATATATATATATATATATATATATATATATATAGCCATAAAGTTATATATATATGGTATTTGAGTACAGCCATAAAGTTGTGTATGACATGTCGTTTTCCAATGTTAAAAACAATAAAATGTTTTATATATAGCACAACGTGTAAAGTAAGTACTCCAATGAAGTATAATACAACATACCTAATGAAGGTTATCATGCTTCATTTCTTAAATCAACAATATGATTATTTTTGCATCTGCAAATGTGTGGTTTTCCGCAGAGGGATTACTAATATTATGTTCACCAAACGTATTCAAAAGAGAGAAGTCATACGTTTATAACCTTTATTTGTGTATGATTTGTTACAGGCCTGTTATTACCGGACCTAAAACACCTACTACCGAGTATATACATGTTTTAAAAAAGTGAATGTTATCTTGCTTAAAAAACACACATTCATACAGAACAAGATGCTTATAAGATTGAAATCTCCATGTCCGTTGCTTTTATAACTTTTGAATTCCCACAGGCGGATCCTGGCGTCCTGGCTGAGGATGTTGTGGGATTAAGAAATGTTTGACTGTGCTCTGTGGAGACGTACTGAAGCCAATCAGCTGGGCCTATCAGCTGGTGTTCTCTGCCATGTTTTTATGAGTCCACACTGGAGTTGCCATGGGAACTAGCATTACCCCTCAGGAGCAGCTCCAGCAAATGTACAGTAGCTTGTCCGTGAGAAATGCTTCTGCTGGGTTTTCCAGTCAGGCAGCGAGAACAATAGGATCTGTTGAATTAAGCTGATCATGCCTGCAAGACATGTTGATTTTTATTTACGCAGCTAAATAACATTCATAACACCCTGGCCTCTGGGCTTTACCATCCGTACAGCATACTGCACCTTCTGTCTTTTTCGATCTGTCCCTTGCCTTGCTCCTGTGTTTTTTAAGTACACACACACACACACACACACACACACACACACACACACACACAGACGTTCAATTACACAGCAAGCTGACGCATCTATCCTCTGTTAACGCCCTTAATTTCTCTACTCAGAAAGCAGAGAGAATGCATTTTGTCTTACTCCCTCACACCCCAGTATCCCCCTCCCTTCTCCTTCAGCTCTTTAGTCAATGAGAAAGTGAACTCTCCAGTGCTGTGTCTTGACAATCGCTATTTATGTCGCTCTCTGAAAGACGTACTGTGTCTGAAGGGGAAACTCCGCTGTTGGCTGAGCTGTGATCAGTGAGAGATCCTCCTTCACTGTGCACTGAACCGGGCTCTTCTGTTAGCGACAGTCAAACTTTACTCTCGTCTTCATGCAAGATATTTGTGCTCCTCTGCCTCGGGAAGAGCAGCTGCACCTTATCACACAAATCAAATTATCTAATCAGCCATTACTGTCCTGCCCAGACAGTACGGCTGTAAACATTATCAGCATCACTTGTCATTTGTTTTTCTGTCGGGCTGCACAATCTAATCCAAATGTGATCAAAATTGCAATAGTTGGTTGAGGCAAAATATGTAAAAGATATCAATACAAATCACACCATAATGTTCTTCCCTTAAATATTGCAAATTGTGTCACAATTGCAATATCAGTCAATAATAATAGTAGTAAATTGCTCTATTTTTCAGATGGTGCCCAATCTTTAAGTGTATTTGTTGTGGTTTCCTTTTACCCATTTCACTGGCTGACTTTCTGATCACCCTCAGCTGTACTTAATGGTTATTAATGGTGGGTGAGACGCATATTAAATAAACATTTTAACAAAGCATTCTCTTCATCAAAGTAAGAAGGAAAATTGTTTAAAATATTGTTTTTAATTCTGCAAGCAATTTGTCGATATGTAATATAAAATTGTATTATTAATCGCAACTTGCAAATATCCTTTTAAATATCAAACATTGCTAATTTAATTCAAACAAATGTGTACATTATATGTTTATACATGTGCTTTATACATTTAAACAGACAATTTATGCTACAGAATAATTTGATTTGTATGAAAAACTAATCTTGAAATTTATAATGAAAATATTTCACAGTAGCAGCTCTAGATGACATCAGTAGAAACAAAGACAGGAGTGGAAGATAGAAATCAGAGAGAACATGAAGCTGAAGTGACTCACACTGAATGTTATGAGAAGTGAGATGGAGAGACGAGGGGTGGAGTAGTAGAGGAGATACTAGGTGGTGGAATATGGGGGTGTAAGGGAGGAGGAATGAGTTGCATTGTGATACTAGAGGTGGAGTTTGTGTGAGACTACAACCTGCCTTTGTCTTTTAAACGTCCCTTTTTAAACTTGCTGAGACCAGAATACAAAACTCGATTTCATCCACTAAGCCTGGAGTGGTGGAAATCTCTAGGTCGTCCTCAGACAAGCCCTCCATCGTTGCTTCCAGTCATCCCGGTTCTCCATACATCTGGCCAGTTCATTGGTACTTTGTGCTCCTATGTCATTCTTGAGTACGTCCACATATGTTTGTGCGGGACGTCCTCGTGACCGATGCCCGTGTGTTGGTTCCCAAGTGGTGGAAATGCCCATTCAAAATATGCAGAACCTGCTGTGGAAGCCATCTTGGAGAAGTTATTGTGCTTCCGTTTTTCTTAAATATTGTTAAAGCAGAGCGTTTTTCTATGACACAGTTTTTCTATTTTGCCATAGCATGGTTTTCCTAAAGGATTTCTATTTCTAGTTTATGCATGCTGACCGCACCTGACGGAGACCATTTCCGAAGTCTCTCCAAAGACTACCGACCCCCCCCCCCCCCCCCTTCTCACAGTCAAACAAGCCTGTTTTGCGAGCGTAACATAAATTGTGTCCATGAGACCAGAGAGGCGTTTTTATAAGTCTCTGTGCAGCGATCTGTCCTGAATCCCTGAAACGAGTTAGCATTTTAGTACCAGACTTCCCTAGTTTTGGGTCAATGGGTTTTTCAAAGTGTTTAGTTAAATGCCTGTAAAAAGATTTGTGGTTAACACAAGCTCAATAGATTTGTACACTGTTCCCTAACCCTACACACACTTTTAAGGTTTTGTGTCTTAGAGCTGGTTGCTAACAAGTGGCTAAATCGGAGTACGAAACGAGTGCCTTCTACTTAGCGCTGGTGACGTGGAGTCCTTCAACCGTGGCGAGGTTCAACTGTAGCATTTTCCTTTTTGAGGATTTCATTTCTGCCTCAAAAAAGTGGTGCTCCTTTTGTGAATATTATCTTCCTAAACAAATGAGAAAGTATTGTTAACTAAATGTAATCCCACAGAGCTTCAAAAATCCAATGGAACGGTCCCATTGACTTATTATCGAGGCAACCAGTGCGATTCGAACCTGAGGGTTGGCTGATCTTTTAAATACAGAGGACTTCTATTGTGAAAAATATACATGAATTATGATACATGTTTATCTCTAAATTAGTTTTGTTTGTGGCTATATCACAATAGCAACAATCCTAAGAATATTGCAGGGAAGAGTAAGCGCCAAACATGACAGGGAATATATATTAAGAATTTATAGGAAATGAAATGCGTTTGACCACCAGTGTTAACCATTGATCAGGTAGACCACCTTCAATCAGATAGCCCTGCTGTAATAACAATTACAATCTTTGATGTGCTCGGCTGACGTGCCTCAACAAACCGAGTCAAGCCCAGCCTGCACATGTGTATGGAAAAACACCATCTGTGTGTTTATGCATGTGTGCATATGCATGGTCACTGTGATACAAAATTGGAGGAATGAACTTGGTTTACCCGGCTCTATGTTGAGCCCATCAGCCCTCATGTGGTTACTCATGGGGCATTGCTTCACTTACCAAGACTGTAGCCGCAGCCAAAACAATGACTACATCGCTTTGTAACAATGCATATCTCGGGACACTAAAACCAAGATGACAAGAGGCAGTGACTCGACCGAAATCACTAAAGAAACTTTGGTCAAAATACATTTCCAACTTTTGATTTAAATTCTTGTCTAGAGCCCTCAATACGGGGATATGTAAAACCAAATGTTGCATCTTATCCTATGATATTACATTTCAGTTGAAGTAGTTGGGTGTGTCATATAGGGCTGTCCCGAATACCATTTTTCGGGCTCCGGATATTCGGTAGTAATCAGCAGTGAATATTCGGCCCGCAGGGGGGGGAGGGGTCGTAGTAATCAGCAGCGAACCGCTTCAACACGTGTATTTTGGTGTATTCACGGCATTCATTTTGTTATTCTACAGTATTGTTGTTTTATAGTTATTAACCCAATTTGTGTTCTTTGAAATTGAAAAGGATATCGCATTGTGTTTGTTACTTTAGTTGCAGTTGTATGTCTTAAGTGTAATTTGGTAATTTGGCTTGGCTTCCTATTTATGGACATGCTTTTATTTTGAAGGAGAGGTAGCGCTGTTGACAGGAAGTTGTTGTTGCTTTGGAAACAACATGATGGAGATTAATAGAGAAAAGTAATATCTACATATAAAGACGGAGAAAGTAAACGATAATGTTTATGGTTAAGTGTTAGCACCCCCCCCGAACAAGCTCTTACGTTGAGATTGGAGATTTCAATAAATTCAATTTGGGAAAAAAACGGGAAAACAAAACTAATATCCGAATAACGAAATTATTTATTGTTATATTGTGTATTCTATATATACTATGCTGCTGCTGTAACACAATCATTAAGTAGAGTTATCTATTTATTACTTGATAAATAGTATACAATAACATACGAATCATACAGAAGATTTAGCTTCAAGTAAACCAAGAGTTCACACAATATGGAAGAATGACCATTTCAGCGTCCTGTCATAGTAAGATGGAGACTGCGTTGGCATTGAGGTCTGGCTCACTTCCTGTGGGCATGATGGGATGCATTTCTACTCAACCGTTTGTATAAGCATTGTATAAAAATAACAACAATTGAGAATCTTTGTTATTCTTTTCTGACCGTGAAGAACTTCTTAAAAACCACAGGTGGTTTGCTCTCAGTCGTTTTTCTACTACAATAAGTATGGATTATTCTCACTGTTATTTTTGCCCAATGTAGAAGGTTTTACATTAGGCTGGGTGTCCAGAGAGCAGCAACTTTTTTAATTGTTTCCATTGAGGAGGGAGCATATGTGGCTTCCTGGGCACAGCGTTGTTTGTTGTTTCTCCCACATTTCTCGTTCAAAATCTCTGAAGTTCTCAGAAAGTCGCTGATGTTCCCACTATCACAATCCTCCGGTTGGTGCTCATGGTGAAAAAAACCTTGACAAACTAAAAGATAGCTGCTCAAATAGATCATTAAAAGCTAAGGGGATATTACAGTACGTCATGCATTGGTGGTGAGAGCGGTGAAATGTTTTCAAGACATGGTTATTGTAGTAATCAAAACTTTTCCCAATGGAAAACCAAAAATAGAGACCACAGAAAAGGCAATATGGACACACCCACTAACTGTCTTTCCAAATGTATCTGCACACAGTTTATCTCATTTAAATATTTTCTCTTCAGTTGATTGCAGCACTGTAGGATACTAAAACGTTCTATTTTGTTATCGATTGGAGGACCATTTTTATACCTATTCGCAATATTGTATATATCCTGTATCCATTGATGATCCTTTTTAAATTGTCTTCTAATTCCTTTGTCTTCTTGCTTCTTTTCAGGTACTGGAGAGAGTGGCAAGAGCACCTTCATCAAGCAGATGAGAATAATCCACGGGTCCGGCTACACAGATGAGGATAAGAAGGGCTTCACCAAACTGGTCTACCAGAACATCTTCACCTCGATGCAGGCCATGATCCGGGCAACGGAGAACCTCAAGATCCCGTTCAAGTACGAGCAGAACAAGGTGTGTACCAGGTGTGAGGGTGAAAATAGGGTTGTGGTCTACATATCTTTTTAATAGATATCCAAATACATAGGTTATATATAGCTTTCTGGTTAAATATGCCCATACATAAAAGAGTAGCTAATGAAATGACTGAATTGTTGAAACTGTCCAAAATAACTGAGACGTATTTCCCCGATTAGTTTCATACCATGAGTCATGGGATCTTACAATAGCACACTATGTTGTTGCAGAAGTTTTGGTTATTTCAGTTTTGAGATCAACATTTTTTTTCTCACACATATTCTTGCTGCTTTAGTAGTTGTGGATTATTAAGAATAAGGACATGCCATTTTCTGAAAACGGCAGCAAACACTTAAATAACTATAAAAATAAAAAACAACAACAAAAAACTATGAAATCAGCTATCGACCATATCTTACTTTATTTTTAAACATTATAGGTATGAGCCCAGAATTTGGCAAAGCATGCACCCTCATGCAATTCAAACTACAGTCAAATAAACCATAAACAAGGAAACTGCTCTTGAGAAGTGAATTCTGATATTAAAGTGAGTATTTGTGTGTAATATGTATTCTTAAAGGAATAAAGCACTATTGAGGTAGTGAATGTGGCCAATATACAAATACATTATATTCTCCTGGACATTTTATTCATAATGACTAATGGCGCTTTTCCACTGCAGGACCTAGCACGGCTTAGTACGTTTTTTTTGTGCTTTTCCACCAGGGGTAGTTCCGGCTCACGGGTACGTTTTCACTTTTTTTCTGGCCCTCCAAAATCGAGGTTCCTACCGAGCCAACAACCGAGCTGAATATGCTAAACCAGTGACGTAAACACTCTCGACTGCTGATTGGTCAGAGAGAATCGTCACAATTGTTGCGCGAGACAGTCCCCAAGCATAAGCACATTTTTTTTAAAACAGACGAGCTACCGTCAACCAATCCATAAAGAAATGGCAGCAACAAAAGAAACACGCCGTGGTCATTTGACGAGGTACAGACGTTACTCCATCTCGTTGCGGATGAAAAAATGCAGCGGGAGCTCGACGGCGCAACGCGAAACGACGCCTGGACTCGGCAACGGCGTCCTGCATCCATGCATCCATGCAGGATGGTAAGTTTTTGCTTACGCTCTGTTCTTTGCTTGAAAGCGTTGTGTCCCTATCTATTGTAAAGCTCACTTCTAACAAACAAGCCTATTTTATCCTTACATTTATGTTCGACAACCCATGCTTTTATAGAGCCCGAAGAGCTACGATTAGCAGGCTACGGTTAGCAGACACCATATGTACCATTGTTTACGTCCAGTTTTCTAGAGTTAAGTAAGAAATAGACAATCGTCAGGAAGTAAAATAAGCAATACCACTGTGGAAATGCTCTGTTACAAGTAAAGTAATGTACCAAAAGTAAAAGTAGTAAAAATCACTATTAATGTTGCAGCTAGTAAAATTGTGTTTGACATCCTAATATATTCTTGTATATTCTTCATTGTTATATATATATATATATATATATATATATATATATATATATATATATATATATATATATATATATGAATCTTTGTTTTAGTGACCATTTTACAATGGTTTTCTGAAAGATATTGCTCTCTTCTTTTATAACATGTTTTATTATATATATATATATATATATATATATATAGATATATATAGATATATATATATATATATATATATAGATATATATATATATATATATATATATATATATATATATATATATATATATATATATATTCATTATCAACAGGCTGGACATAATGTAATTCACTTTCACAATCATTGTAAACATCTAGGGCCAGAACTGTCTTTAGTTCATCCTTACCGTTGTTCTGTTTATACTTATATATTTTATTCTTATATCCTTATGTGACCTGTACCTGTCCTGTGTTTTTCATTCTTATTGCTGTTGCTGCTATAACACCTGAATTTCCCTACGGTGATTAAAAAAGGTTTATCTTATTGTCTTCCAGACAAGAGGAAACGAGGAGAGGAGCACCTCACAGTCCTGAGGGAGATGCACAGTGCAGATCTGGTCCAGCAGGAACGGCACCTGCAGCTGGCCTGAGTGGCCTTTTACACTTTTACGCATTTATGTATATAGTTTACTTTGTTATTTGCACTTGTTTGATGATTAAACTGTTTGTTTGTAACAAGTATTTTTATCGTGATTTCCTCTGTTTTAATAGTAGATCTAAACAAACAAAACGGACCACAAAACAAAGTTCTTAAAGGTCCCATGTCATGACCATTTCTACTGAGCATAATTCCATTGTTGAGGTCTACTCAAATAGATTTATATTGTGCAATTTTCCAAACTCACATTGGTTTCTCATACAGCATCTCTGTATAGTATGTGTATTCATTCTCTGTCCTAAACGGCTTGTTGGAGCTCCTGCCCCCCCCTCCCTGTGAGCCCAGTGTGCTCTGAAGGCTCGCTGCTCACTGAGCTGGCTTACTGGTGTGGTTTCCGGGTCGGCGATACAGCGGGACAGCGCAAAACTCATCCTGAGCACACACAAACACTCACAGCCGAAGTAAAAACAATAAGTGTGGCTTGATATTGAGTAAGAAAAAGGTTTATAAACGCTGTGAGAATGGGTCTGCGGAGAGCATTTCTCTGCGATCCCAACTCGTCTACCAGGGGACTCCCTGTTAGTTGAAAATGTACGCTAAAGGTCCCCACCCCTCCTCGTGTGTGAGGAGCTCCGCAGATTGGTCAAAAAAGAGAAATCTCCAACGAGGCGTTCTGGGGCAGCATAGACAGGTATTTTCTGTGTTAGAGTTTTACTCGCTACAGGGTGTACTTTGAGGGTTTTTGACTCTGCAGACGGTTTACATGCAGAAAAACCTTCATAACACAAAGGGACGGGTAATAACCAGAAAAGCAAGCCCTTTAATTTATTAGAAAGATTTTCTTTTCATGATCTGTTATTTTCTCAAATGTTCTTATTATGGGGCAGTACTTACAGGTGCTTGAAATTCAAATATTTACTAAATAGTCAATCATTTGACAAACACATGTATATGTGAAAGACTAAAAAATATTGATTTATTAGTGCATCAGACCCTCTCGTATGTCACTGCCCTCCACCTCTGCACCTTGTGTCACTGCTACCCCAGGCTCTGCTGCGGCATCCCATTCATCATCACAGGCTTGTGTGTGTGTGTGTGTGTGTCCCATCGCTCGGTTGAACGTCCAAACACAAGGTCTGCGGCGGCGACTTTGCAAATGGTATAACTTCTGAAATACACGTAAAAAAGCATACATATTTTAATACGTAAAAGTGGTAGCTAAAATTAATTAAATACTTGAAACACTGGTCGTATAGTGAGCATGACCCTAAACACATTGCTAGTTAGCTTACCAAGTAGCGTTGTCGTCTCTGCTGCGTTGTAGGGTTGCCCAAACTTTCCTGTTGGCTTCTTCTGTATTTTGTCTTGCTATTCGCAGCCTTTTCTGAAACAAAGTTTGCCTCCTTGCTGTGATAAAAATCAAGAACCAATTGCACGATCGCTTCCATGTCTTCCATTGTTATGGTGTTTGAGAGTTGTGTCACATTGAAGATGACGTCAAGGCAGTTAATAGTCAATACATTCTATGAGTTTTATGCAGCGTCGCTCCGCCCGCTGAACAGCTGATCGCCCCGCCTACACTGCGTCGTTACTATAGTTACTACCCCAGTTACTAACTGTAATGGAAACGCAGCTTAAAGTGAGCCTGGCCTACCAAGGCCATACCGTACTAAGCCATGCGAGGTCCTGCAGTGGAAAAGCGCCATAAGAAAGCCCTGCTTACTTCGTGAATTTATTTCCTCCTCATAAAATCCTCACCTACTAAACTGACTTGTTTAAAATGTTCTCCTTTGCTCTCCTCTCCAGAGTAATGCCCTGGTGGTGCGTGAGGTGGACGTGGAGAAGGTCTGCTCCTTCGAGCAGCCGTACACCAGTGCCATAAAGATGCTGTGGACGGACCCTGGCATCCAGGAGGCCTACGACCGCAGGAGAGAGTACCAGCTCTCTGACTCTACCAAATAGTACGTCCAACTTATTCATCCACAGGATTCGTTTTTAATCTGTCGAAGCAGTATCACTTAAACTGTCGCCTGTAAAATATCAATTGCAATGCGATAAAACTGGTAAACAACTGTTTCGATAGTTTAAACATGATAAAATGTAACCACAGTTGCATTGAAGATTGCTAATAAACCATATCGAGTAGTTTTCTACCTGTGTTACTATGTACTACATCTGAAGAAAGGAAAAGAGGGTTCAGGCAGATGTGGAGAAGAGGAAGAAATGTTGACAGGTTTATAAACGACTGCTAATAATATCAGAGCTAATTCCAACCTGCATTCATCCATTTCAGACTAAGAGGGCTCCTTTTAAATAATTGAGGTTTTAGGGTGAGAAATAAAGTTCTAATAATAAATGTATTTGTATAAACTGTATATATTTATGAGGCACTTGTGGCTATATGCATATTGCTTTGGTTCTCAAACTCCCAATTTGTTCTCAAGCAGATTTCGAGGGGAAAAAATATTAAAAGATGCATAATTAGACAAGAAAATGTTCTTTAATGTTATAAATGTCCTTCCCTTTGGAACCTATCCTATGGTAACATTTTGAGACATCAAAAGCATTCGGCCACTTGCATCAATATGCAAAACGTTTATTTGGGGAACTAAAAGAGTTTGCTAAAGCAGCTTTAGTTTCAGAGTGCATCTCTAAAGTGTATGGATAGATATTGGATCATTCACATGAAGATTGATTTGAAATGGAAGAACATTTTCAATCCACCCCTTTTTGATGGTAGTATGTTTTTTTGACAGAGCAATTGTTTTCCGACCTGTGCATCTTTATCATGTGTTCCTTCCACAGTTACCTTAACGCTTTAGATCGAATAGCGACAGCGGGGTACATGCCCACTCAGCAGGACGTGCTGCAGGTCCGAGTGCCCACTACCGGCATCATCGAGTACCCCTTTGACCTGGAGAATATTATCTTCAGGTACTGGAGTCAGGTGCTGCTGATGAGGCCACCGATTGGCTAGCTGCTCCACAGTCTGCCAGCCAGTTGGAAACCGTCGATGCCGCTATCTCCATCTACTCAGCACTTTAACACCTCCCTGATGGTACTCTCAAAGACCAAAAAATCCCCTCCTGTCGAGTCTTTATAGAAAAGGGAGTCACTTTTTTTCTTCACCTAGGTTGTCAAAGTTGGCCTCTGAATGCTAAATAATCATTTTGAGTCAGGTTCAAAGCCCCGAAACCTTCACAGATGATAAACTTGAGGAATATTTTGTCTTTGGGAGCTGCCATCAAGGATTAAGCTACATTTCTAAGAGAACGTTTGGGGGGGTAGAGGTTCAAAACGTCACCTCCTCCCCTCATAACTCTTGGGAATGGTTTTCTGTGGTTACATCTGGACTAGTCGACTTGCTTTCGGAGGAAGGGGGGGGGTGCTGTTTCTGCTGTTATGCTTCATCTTCTCTTTCCTCCCTCCCTCTCTCTGTCTGTTGTCCTTCCTGTCTCTAGCTATCTAAGTGATCTGGATCGTATTGCTGAACCGTGCTATCTACCGACCCAACAGGACGTGCTTAGGGTTCGAATCCCAACCACTGGGATCATAGAATACCCTTTCGACTTGCAAAGCATCATTTTCAGGTAGAAGAAGAACAACATTACTTTGTCTAACCTCACTTCTGTACCCTATTGGTATTCTGTTTTCATTTTATAATCCATAAAAGTCATCTTAAGTCTGACTCAACATGTTTATGTCACTTATTTTGTCTGAATATGTCCCAAATCCATTCTCATATTGGAATGCATTCAGTATTTTTTGTAAATTGAGCCAAAAACATGTAGTTGGACAAATTGAATTCACTATTTTGATCATTGATTAACATTTCAAAGTTTACCATTTCTATTCTGCTTTATTCTGGGACATCCGTTCAATCATAAAAGTACAGTCGACTTTATTCTCCTTGTTTTTATTTGATGAAAAACCCTAGTTAACGCTAACCGTGGTGACAAATAAACACCTCAACATGTTTCGCCAGTTAATAAAGAACAACACGGTCAGTTCAATTTGGTCGCCCGTCATTAATTGACTTTTAATCCAGTTTTAAGCCCCATGTGAATGATTCCCGTTTTAGATCTTGGTTGTTTTAAATATGTATTTGAACTTGATGAAGGATTTTAGTCATCTGACGTTTGGGTCTTAAGTTATTTGAGAAACGAGCAGACAAATGTTAGCAGCGTCTGAGAGACTTCATTCTGTGTTATAATCACCTGGTTCATCCGCTGGGAGACACAATTGGTTAAGACTTTTTATAGAGCACCAGTTAATTGGCCGAATAAAAGATAATGAAAATATACATGTTATGGCGTACTTCCAGGCTTTATTACGAAGCCAACGCTGTAGTTGTAGCATGTTTAGTAACTGAAAGGCTCATCAAGGCAGTATTTCTGATAGTTTTCTCTGTAGCAGGGGGTCCGCGGGGTCGTAAAAAGTATTACAAGTTGATAAATCAATTTAGCGAAAATTAAGGCTATTAAAAAATATTAAACGGCATTACCCAAGGTATTACATTTTGTAGCTTGTTTTCAATATGTATATAAATGGTCCAAAGAGGTTGTATTCTACAGTCTGCCTGAATGTAATCATGGCGTAGGTGTGTAGTGTGATTCTGTGTAGTTTATTGATGGCATCCCGTTGGTTTGACGTCATCTGAACAGGACATCGCACGCTCACTGCTTGATAGCAACATCGTTATGGGGAAATGCAAGTCTGCGTCCAAATGGTTGGAAGACAAGGAGGAAGGACAATCAATACTGTATATAGTCAATGTGAGGTAAAGTGTGTCGCCAATGTAACCGGTTAAAACTCCAAGTGGCGATGAGGTCTTAAAATGTATGGAAAGGGTCTTAAAAAAGGTCTTAAAAGGTTTTAAATTTGACTTCAGGATTCCTGCACATACCCTGTGTAGTGAAGCTACAGCTTTAGGACTTGTCTTAATTGCCGCCACCAAAACGTAGAGTAGCTTCCCTTCCTCCTCTTTTTGTAAAAAAAGAGAGGAGGTGAGGAGATAGTGTCGGACCCGGGGAACAACAGCGATCACAGAAGAGTGCAAATCGATAGGAAGCCATCGTGTCAGCCACCTCCCACGCCTCGCAAAGCTGGAAATAACTGTGCTCACAGAGGCTGAAGAGGCTCCCAGCTGCTGATAGTGGTGCTGACGGTGAATCACTGCAACCACTGCATGACTTCAACTCTGTGTGAAGGGACTGGAAATACAAATATGAAGTGGGAAGGAATGTTAGAAATCCTTTATCCGTCCCACAGCGGGGAATTTAACAGTGTTACAGCAAAGGGACGGTGCAGATTAAATTAGTAATTGATATTAAATAAAGAGGAAATATCACAGAAATTAAATAAAATCCAGTAGTAAACATCCCAAGGTACAAATGTGTGTAAGTGAACATATAAGTGTTGAAGTACTAAATTACTAATTGAAAAGTCCTTGTTTAGTGATTTTCTTTTTCAATATTTCTTTCCAAAATGATGTTGTTACAGGGTAAACAAACCAGATGAGTTATAGTTCGTGATGAACATTAATCGATTGGGGTGTAATACCAGAAACATCATTTGTTTTCATAGAAACCTTAATCGTTAAATCTAACCAGAAGATAATAAGTTATCAATCACACTTTGCTTATAAAGCACCATTTAAATGTAACACAATGTGCTTCACAAAACCATGCTAACCCTCCTCCCAATCCAAAGTCATACAAATAAATAAAACGCTTTATAGCAACATAACTCAATGCCTCCAAACAGAGAACCAAATAAAACACAACTCTATCAAATTAATTAAAACTAAAACGGTGGGTCTTGAGATGGCTCTTAAAATGAATACTCGGTAATGTTCTGAGTTGTATTCATTCAGCATTTTTCCCATCTTTCGTCAAAAATATGAACAAAATGTCTAATTCTTATAATTTTTCCATTTCATATATTTAATTCACAAGATCCTTCCATTTTGAGTTTGTATAGTTATCATTTGTTTACATATTGCTACTTTTATTACTAGCAATAAGTGGGAATCTTTGTTCTAGTGTTTTCCACAGTAGTAAATGTAGTGATTTATGACGAGGAGCTGTCGTATTCCTGTTATTAAACAGGTAAGATACTTGATGCAGGATTTCCTTGGGCTGGGACTCGTGTATAGTAACAACATGTGGCATTATACTTCCTCTGTGTGCAGTTTACAGAGCTGCAACAAGGCTGCCTTTCATACACCATCGCCTTTAGGCCTGCTTCCTCCTCTTTTAATTGGCTTTTCAAGTCACAGAAAATGTCATTTCACTTCAGCGTAGTGGAGCTTATCGTACAAAATAAGTCACTTATTCTCGCTATAGAAAAAAAACAGGTTGTTTGATGTGAAGGAGTTTTGTTTAAGGATGGCTCTTGTGCTGGACTTCCTTAAATGTTTTACTGTCTTGCTTTTCAATACAACTGGGTGAATCTTTCTGGAATAGAGACTCAAAACTTAACTTATGATTTATTCACTTTTATTTATTAGTTTCTCTCCCCGCGCCTTTTATTAAATGTTATGTCTAGCAGCATTTTTAGCACTAAAAACCTCAAACAAAAAATGATGTTGACATTAAAACTAGTTTGTCCAAGAATCAGATCAGAATCTGAATCAGAATACCTTTTATTAGTCACACGGAGGGGAAATGTGCATAGTTACAGCAGGAAAAAGAGCCACAGACAGCTTAATGTTACATATGTTACATTTGTGACATGCATTCAAAAAAAGTACTGAGTTATGATAACGTAAAAAAGTTACATAATTTCAAAAAAATGCACATCCTGTAACAGTTCTTAGGATTTAGCAGCCAGGTATATATTACAGTTATTAACGGCATCTATATATATTGCACATCTAGCACATATTGCACATAGGTGGTTGGTATTTAGCAGCAAGGGGTGATATAGTCTGTGTTGTGGTGCATCGCTCTGTGTCTCCTACTTTTACAATAAAACGGATTAATCAAGGCTTACAAGCTCATGTCTCATTTTCCTCTATTTTTGTAATTGTTCACCATGATTTTTCCTAATCTTAAATATTCCATTTTTTCCTTCAACTACTCCCCGATGTCTATCCGTTGCTCCACATTTAGCACCTTTTTACACGCACTTCTAAACCAGAACATATTTCTTATCACTTTCCATCTCGTGCTTGAACTCTCCTGCTCACACACTGCAGAGAAAAGAGGGAAGATGGCATTGTTTGTACACACACACACACACACACACACACACACACACACACACACACTGTTCTTCTTTCTTCTGTTTTAAATATTCTCTGTGCAAAAAGATGCGTTTGTCTTGAACTATGCTAGTCTCATTGTAATGTGAAAGCAGCAGTAATTGTTGGACCACGCTGGCCTTGAAACGTATGATTGGCCATCACTGGATACATAGCTTTGGAAGATAAATGCCTCATTAATGCACTGAGAATTAGTTTTAACTTAAACATGTCTGTCTTTGGATCCTGAGATTCTGTTTGAAATGCATGCTAACATATGTGCTACTACTGTGATCCTGAGTTTAAACAATACAGATCTAGAGATGTATAGTTTTAGAGCTAATTGTCTCTTTCCTTTGATTCTTTCTGCCCCTTGTTTGGTGGCCCTACCTCTCTTCATGTCCTGATCAGGATGGTGGATGTGGGGGGTCAGAGGTCAGAGAGGAGGAAGTGGATTCACTGCTTTGAGAACGTCACCTCCATCATGTTTCTGGTGGCGCTCAGCGAGTACGACCAAGTCCTGGTGGAGTCCGACAATGAGGTGAGACACACGTAGAAAGAGTTATTGTTTACAAATGGTTTGAGTACATTCACAAAATGTTACCACACTTTAAGGGGTCCGACAATTCTCAAAATCTCAGTTCCGGGTTTGTTTTGTGTTTGAGTTTCATTATATCAACTACACTTAGGTAGATTCACTTAAAGAATTTCCTTAACATACATTTTAAAAATAAGCAAACCAGTCTAAACATTACTAGAGGTGGTTGATAATCATCTACTATGTAAGTTTTATTACTTTTTTGCACCATTTTCTTTGGTGCAATAAGCATAAAATCAACATGAATTTAGGAATGCATTATTATTTTTCTAACAGCATGGGATTGATTGAAAGACTCCATTCACAGAAACGGTAATCTAACCTTGCTGATCGTTGCAAAACACTTTTTTATTCAAGCTTGAAAGAAACTAAATAAAACTCATAAAACTGTTTAGCATGTCTGTTTTAGTTGATGCGACACACCAGAAAAAGACAAGTAGTGTAAATAGCAACAGGCATTCTTGTCTAATGGCAATGTAAAAAGCGCTTATCGCCAATTAAACCAGCCAATATGCATATATTTTGTATGTGTCACATTACAATTAGCTACACTTTTATCCAAACTACCTACATTAAGTCCAATAGACCATAAAGATAGAAACTTACAAGAGAAGTAAACATGCAGGTTAATCAGGGTTAAATACTCTGAAGGTGGCCAGAAACACGACTTCAAATGAAGGCTAATCTTTGCTGTGTAAATAGATTTTTAAATAAGCAACAGTTTGCTATCAAGTTCACCGTATCCATTTTCTAAGCTCATTATACGTCAATGTACTGCTCCCAGCTTTTAAGTGACATGTTAAAGAAGCTTTATTGGCATGACCATATCAAAAACCCAGTATTGCAACAGCACATCGAACAATGTGGTATTTAACAACCATGTTAAAAAAAGTAAAGAAGCTTTACATAACTAATGGATATCATCAAGAATATTAAAGGTCCCCAGTCATGGCCATTTCTACTGATCATAATTCCATTGTTGAGATCTACTAGATTACATTAATATTGTGCAATTTTCCAAACTCACATTGGTTTCTCATACAGCATCTCTGTATAGTATGTGTATTCACTCTCTGTCCTAAACGGCTTGTTGGAGCTCCTGCCCCCCCCCCCCCCCCTCCCTGTGAGCCCAGTGGCCGTCTGCGAGACACAGCGAAACCTAGTGTGAAACAAACACACACCCTTAGCCTGGCTGGGAGTTTGTGTGTGTGCCCAGGCTGAGTTCCGCTGTGTCTCGCTGTCTCGCCGACCCCACACCAGTGAGCCAGCTCAGTGTCCCGCTACTCGCAGCAGCGAGCCTCGCAACGTCCCGCCGAGTGGTGTGTGTGTGTGTGTGGTGTGTGTGAGGAAGTCCACGGATTGGTCCAAACGTAACAGCTCCGTGGACGTTACGTTACGTCACTATACCCGAAATATGTCACTATACCCAAGAAGCGAACAATGGAAAAAGAGAAATCTCCAACGAGGCGTTCTGGGGCAGCACAGACAGGTCTTCTCTGTGTTTGAGTTTTACTCGCTACAGGGTGTACTTTGAGGGTTTGTGACTCTGCAGACCGTTTACATGCATAAAAAGCTTCATAACACAAGGGGATGGGTAATCACCAGAAAAGCATGACATGGGACCTTTAAATTGTAACTGTAATTTCCTCTTTGACCCTCACAAAAAACAGAAAGGCCTTCTATGTCTTTACTCCACAGATATGTAGTTTGTCCAGTGTGTTCCCTCAGAGAGTATTACGGCTAATAAAGCTAATGTGCTCGGCCCCTGCTTGCCCTCCGCTCCTCACAACGAACCCTTTCTCCGACCCGGTCATATGACGGCTGCGTCTCATAATCCGGACCCAGCTGCCAGCCGCTCTCTATACACCGCCTCAATGTTTGTCCACTCTGATAACAGTGTGTTAATGCACACAAACTGTACTTTATCTGCACTGGGCCTGCGCAGGTGTGAGGCCTTATTGTACACACAGGCACAGAAATATTCATTTTAGCCGGTCGCTGCTTTATCTGCTTTTGATGCTTGTAATAAAGGACTGCATGGAGCTTGACAAAAAGCCAATGGGATTTTTCGTTAGATTTTGGATTATTGCAGAAATGGAGACAAACAAATATCTATGATAGATATTGTTTTATTCAGCAGGATAATCTCCAAATATTAACACCAACTTTAAGATGTTCAAATGCAATACAGAAAGGTAATGTTAGGCCATAAAAAACTACAGCAGGGTACATTACTTTGTCACCACTGCTAAGCTAAACAGACCAATGTCAGTGTTGACGTTAAGTAGTGGCCTTTCGCTTCTGCATAGCAACTGCCATTTTTGTATTACATTTCACAAGTGTGTCATTTACTGACATGTTATGCTGTAGATCAGGGGTGCCCAACCAGTCGATCGCGAGGAGATTCCCAGTCGATCGCGAGATGCGTCTAAAAATAGAACAACAATATTCTGTTTTATCGTTAATGTCCTATAACATAATCTTCCCGTGCCAGAATAATGCACTTGATCGCATCAAAGCTTTGTGATTGGCCGGCGTGACCCCATGTGTCGGGGCGTGGCTGGTGGGCAGTGGGCACTAGTTTGCTGACGTAGTCCGTGTCAACAGGAGTGACAGTCCGCACACACACAAGACCGCAGTTATAGCAGAAGCAAAAAAGCCCAAAATATATAACTTTCACTCCGAGTGGGAGGATGATTTATTTTTGTATCTATTCCAATTCAAAGTCCATCTGTCTCATCTGCAATCCGAGCGTGGCTTTATCGAAGAAGGGTAATTTAGGAGCGGCATTTCAAAACAGTGCACAAACGCTACGAGACGGAATTCCCTCCTAATTCTGCCCTACGCTCCAAAAGGGGAGGGGCCTGAAAGGACCGCTAAATGCACTCAATTTTCACCAGGCCCAACAACAAGAGCAAGGCTGCTACCATAGCATCTTATCGTGTCAGTCACGTTCTTGCGAAACACATGAAGTCTTTCAAAGACGGCGAAGTTGTGAAAGAAGCATTCCTGGAGGCTGCCGACGCGCTTTTGGGGGACAGTAAAATAACAGAAGCATTTCAACAGGTTTTTGATATAATAAAAACTCAAGTTAGATACCGTTATTAATCAGCTGTAAGTTTTAGTTTGTTTGAACTTATTCATTATTGTACAAAATAGTATAAGAATGAAAACTTAAATTGATTATAGTCTATTATCAATTCAGGTTAAGAAACTAGTGTTGCTTGCATCCTATTTTTTAAAAAGGCATTTCTTTTTATACTCTACTAAAATGCAACAAAAAAAGGGTTTGATTCTGTTGATTTTGTCTTTTGTATTGCACTGTTGCAGCAGATTCCTGTGTAGCTTCTGATCTGAGTTGTCTTATTAGTAAGCCTAATTTATACTTTAGTAGCAACACTATTTTTATATAATGGCAAAGAAAGGGTTCAGAGTATTTTCTTTTTTCCCTGTGTCATATGTGGCAGCACTGTTCAATGTTTCTTGAAAACATGACCCACTGTAGTGACGTGTGAATAAACTCCAACTCTGTATCAACAACACTGTTGTGTAACTTCAGTTAAATACTTGTATGTGTGTAGATTAGAAAGAGGTAAGATAAAGGATCTGCAGTATTTTATGAAGTATTAATCGTACAAAGGTCAGTTTTATACAAGTAGAAGTGTGTATTTACCTGGTAGTAGACTGTCAGTAATGGCTACGCCTCTCTATTTGGACTGGTAGATCTCGGCAGACTGGCAACTTTAAAAGTAGCTCACGGTTCAAAAAAGGTTGGGCACCCCTGCTGTAGATCAACACATAAACATCTCTTCAGAGGCTTTTTTTGGCCTTGATTGGACTCACTTTGTAACCGTATAACTGTAAAGCGTTTCAACACATTATACATGATAAGCTAGAGGTGGGAAATCTCTTAGCGGTTGACTAATCACAACAGAGCTGGCCAGCTAACCAATCAGAGCAGACTGGGCTCTGGTTTCAGACAGAGGAAAGCATGGAAACAGTAGAAGCACAAAATACAAATATGAACCTGAAAATGAGGATTGTGTTAACAGCAGACCTTTTTTTATGTCTTCTAACTGAAAAAACAAACATCCAAAGAACCATTGTCTTCGAGTAAAGGGAAGTGCTTCAATGCCAACTCATTTGAGGGCTTTGGACTCATTCCTGCACCACTGTGTCACACTGGTGCTGTAACTGAGCTCCGTTCCTGAATGTTAGGGAGCTGAGACAAGGCTGTGCTGCGTTCAGGCGTCACTGTCTGCTCAGATTATCCGGTTGCGTTGACAGGCGAGACTTTGACCCTTCAGAGCAGTCCGAGCCTGACAAGATTGTTTTCAAACATCTGTGATTTCATCGGGTCACGATCATATTAAGACTCGTCGAGACTAAACTGTGGGAGTGAAGCTGGCAGCGACAGCAGTTCTGAAAGAGAAAGAAGACAGCAGCTCTCGGCTTTAAGTAGTTTACATAAGGAGGCTTCCAGCTCCACTTTTTAGGATTGCTAGACAGTTTGCTTTGGAGGAATAAGTCTTAGTTTTGACAGTTTTTGGTGTTACTCATCCGTTACTACAAAAAACCCTGTATTCACCGTGAATGCTGCACTCAACTGGATGGCATACAGCATAAATGCATTACTATTGGCAACCAAATGTTTAGTGTTTTCAAAGCACTTTGACAAAAAAAAATCCTCCGAATACAACATCAGGGTGTCCGCGGGGTCTTAACAAGTATTAAAAGTTGATAAATCAATTTAGCGAAAATGAAGGCTATTAAAAAGTATTAAACAGCATTTTCCAAGGTATCACATTTTGTAGCTTGTTTTCAATAAGTATATAAATTGTCCAAAGAGGTTGTGTTCTACAGTCTGCCTGAATGTAATCATGGCGTAGGTGTGTAGTGTGATTCTGTGTAGTTTATTGATGGCATCCCGTTGGGTTTGACGTCATCTGAACAGGACATCGCACGCTCACTGCTTGATAGCGCGAAGGTCCGTTTACGCCGGTTGTTAAACAACATCGTTATGGGGAAATGCAAGTTAGCGTCCAAATGGTTGGAAGATAAGGAGGAAGGACAATCAATACTGTATATAGTCAATGTGAGGTGAAGTGTGTCGCCAAGGTAACCGGTTAGAACTCCAAGTGGAGATGAGGTCTTAAAATGTAGGACAGGGACTTAAAAAAGGTCTTAAAAGGGATTACATTTGACTTCAGGATTCCTGCATATACCCTGAACAAATGATTTAAGTCTCTTTGTTTTGAAACAGTTTTATACTTATGATCGTCAACTTCCTCCTCAGCTCCTCATAGTCATGGTTTGGGTAAAAATATTTGCCAAATAAGAGATAACATACAATAAAGAGACGGTTAGAGATTAATTGAATTAAGAACGTTACTCTAATTTATATATATTTTTTTAGATAACATGAAGTTATCGTTATCATCAATTCTTTTGGCCAAGATGAGCTTGAAGTGAAACTCTGGAACTGAAGCAGTCTTGTGTTCTGAGTGTCTCCTAACCTTTTGTTTATTTTCCCTCTCCTCTACCCCTCCCTGTCCCCTGTCAGAATCGTATGGAGGAGAGTAAAGCTCTGTTCAGGACCATCATCACATATCCGTGGTTCCAAAACTCCTCCGTCATCCTCTTCCTCAACAAGAAGGACCTGCTGGAGGAGAAGATCATGTATTCGCACCTGGTCGACTACTTCCCTGAGTTCGATGGTAAAAACCAGATTCTTTCTGCTTTCAATCTTCTCTTAAATCAGATATACTTTATCCCATTTCAGTCAGACAACTCACGTGTTTCTTTAACGTGTTTATTAGAAGCAGCATATAGTTGAGTTTGGCGTCTAGGCTCGGGCCTCATCACTCCACAGATATACATAGCACGATGAGTGATGATTAAATAACTAACCCCCCGAGCCTACAGGTGGAAGCTGGGGTGGTGGTGGGGCAGCGAGCAGCAGCGACGTGGAAGTAGCTGCAGCAATATCAGCAGCAAGCAATGCATGGAGAGAGATCTGGCAGGTTAAATAGAGCGGCATATTAAGGACACTCTGTTTGGTTGGTTGTAGAGTGGCAAGGGGCGTTATGTATGAATGCAGCATAAGTGCTCCAGTTGACTGCCTGAACTAGCTCGCAGGCTTCGCCCCATTCATGTCACAGTGGCTCCATTTAGTAAACATAGAGAAGTTGGAGTACAAATGTGGACATTATGCTAACATATATAACAATACATCTGTAACTTACAATAAATACAATAGTGTTTTTATAGTGATGCTGAAAATGGGCGCTGTGGTTATGTTTTTAATGCTAAACGGTATAAGAACATTGCTTGAAAAGTACAGTTTAATGCAGTATTAATAGCCAAAGTGATGTGAGTGTAGCATACTTGAATAATTATTGCCACATTATATTAGAAGCATAGTCAGTGTTGCATAGTTTAGATATAATTTATGTATAGAATTGATTAGACTTCTTAATAAATGCGTATGTGTTATATGGTGTGTCTGAATGGCTGTGTAGTGCAGGAGTGTGTTAGCTGAGCTTCAGCAGTGAATTTAATTCCAGCATTTATTTCATGAATTATCCAAACAGGGCGGGAGTGCAGCCTTCAGTCAGTGTCTGTCAGTAATGCTGTGGATGTCTTTTATCCTTTACCATAGTGTACACCAAACCAGTTACTTGTACACACAGAAACCTCTCATGTATATCTCTGATTGAACAGTGACACCCTGTGGCTATAAGGCTGTACTACATTGCAAACTGAACTTGTAGTAGTTCATCTGTATGATCAAATATAACAAAAGAAAGACAGTAACGTTACACAAGCTACATGTGAGTATTTGTTCCATCTCTAAAAGAGGAGACGGTGGAAAGAAAAAGATATATTGAAAAAAACATAACAAATATTTGGTAAATACAAACAAAGTATAATTTTAAAAAAGAAGGTAATAAACTGAGAGATTAATGTCGCATTCACACCTAATAGTCCGCTTCTCTGGTGCGCACCAGACCACAGTTTGTTACATTTTCAGAAGGTTCGGTTTTGCATTCACACGGGCAAAATTCAAACGGACTATAAACTTTAAACACAAGTCTGTTTGTAATTTGTCCCGCTGTAATTTGTTGTATGATGTCCTTTTTGTTTTCTGTAGTTTTTCTGTGTAACCAATGTGCTGCAGGTCTCCCTTAAAAACAACATCGTTGATCCAATGGGATTTTACCTGGTTAAATAAAGGCTACAAACAAGTCATGTGCACGGAAATGCTGTTCAACCATTGGTCAGACATTACAGGGGTAAAAACGCAAATCCCGGCAATTTCTACCGGAGCCTCTGCCATGGAGCATCGGCAGGTTATTTTCATGCTGCTATTAATCTGGAGAGCATATCAACAGCAACGGTGCATATGATTATATAATCAGACAACGTGCGATACAAAACATTATAACACATATAATGAGACACGTTCTGCAGCAAGGAGGGGGTTTCACCGACGGCAGGTGGCTCTGACTTTTATGTAATGTTTTTAGTTTGAAAGTTGTTTTTACTTTACATGACACTGTTCAACACTTCATTCTGCTTCACTCTTTCGCTAACGATTCTGAAGACACCCGCGTTCTTGAGACACGTAAATACTACGCCTATGTTTTGGTGCGGACAGCGTTCACACCAGCGATGAACCGCTCCAGAGTTCACTAGCAAGCGGTCCGAGACCACCTATTTTAGCGGACCAGAGTCCGGTTGTTCAGTTCACTTCAGAGGTCTCGGACTGCGTTCACACCGACCCAAACGAACCGCACCAAGCGGCTAAACGCACTAGGGTTCGATTCAACCGGACTAAACAAGGCAGGTGTGAATGCGACCTAAAATAAACAAAACATTTACAATTTTTAGAAAATACACAAATAATTGGTAAATTACTGTGAAAAAGATGTCCAGTATATCTGATTAGACTTGGAAGCATTGTTTAGAAATGTGCAAGGTTCACAGTACAGGGGTAAGGGAGAGTTTGTTTATGATCTTAACACTGTGAAGTAGAGCAGGCAAACTGCCGCCTCTAACTGGACCTCAAACATATGAATTACTGGCCAAAGCTAGTTCTGTTGAACTGACTTTATAATATATTTGAAATGAATAAATCCTATTGTTATATTTCCTCCTCTCCTGTGTTTCACTTGTATTGCTGTTGCTGCTCTGACACCTGAATTTCCTTCAGGATTAATAAAGTGTTATCTTATCTTATTATGCTGACGTGCCGCTCACTAGAAGCTAAAAATAATGCCCTGTCTCCTCCTCCAGGTCCTCAGCGGGACGCCCAGGCGGGCCGGGAGTTCATCTTGAAGATGTTTGTGGACTTGAACCCCGACAGCGACAAGATCATCTACTCCCACTTCACCTGCGCCACCGACACGGAGAACATCCGCTTCGTCTTCGCCGCCGTCAAAGACACCATCCTGCAGCTCAACCTCAAAGAATACAACCTGGTGTGAGGAGAGAAGGAGAGCGAAAGAGAGAGAGGAGAGAAAGAGAGAGTGACCTGCAGCCCCCCCCCCCCACACACACAATGCAGAGTCCACTTCTACAGACACACACATCTGCATGAAACACACTTCACTCTAGCAGACCAACACTACACATGTCCTGTCCTTACTTTCACATTTTTGTATCTGTTTTGTGGTTCCGCTTCCCAAATGCAACTCTCCCATTTGTCCCCTTTTTTAGGGTTTTTACTGGACACGGCTCACATTATTTCTTTGACACTACATTATCTCCAGTGCTTGTGTGTTGCAGGTGGGTCGAGGCTTCTCTGTGTAGATTTGATGGAAAAAGGGCTCTCTCCCCTTGTTCTTATTTAACCCGTGCATGTTATACACTACAGAGGAGGGCCGGCTGCAGACCCTGGGTAACTAATTACGATGATAGGAATATATTATCACGCAGTGTGGGGGTGCAGTGAGGTACTTGCTGTTCCCGGGTTTTGTTTTCTTTCCTTTTTGCCCCAAATCAGAGCGAAGGAGCTCTGTTGAATGTAAATAAAGTTGTCATGCTGCTCACACAGAGTGAGGGCTGCTCAGAGACGATTCTCTGTACTCTTTTTCAGCTTCTTCTTAGCGATAATATATCTGCTTTTCTGCAATTACATTTAAATTGAAGATGACTACTCGAAGATATACTCCATTTACACTACCCCTCGTTTCAAACATGCATTACAACACACAGAATTAAGAGACGACACTACTGGTTTTCACAAACTGTATATCATCACGTTGACAAATTACAAACACCTCCTTTGGTTCTGTAAATATATTTGCCAGTATCCTGTTCGTCCTTTACGGCTCAGATGCTAACACAATTTGGAAACTGGTATTGCCAAAATGAAGTGCTTGAATAATTAATATGTAGAAGGCATAACGGCTCACTTTGTGTGGCATTTTTTTACGTCGACTGTTGTCTGAATCACAAATGTATTAGTACTGTAATTTATTTTCTATGTTCCCTTTTTGAAGGTGAGAATAATCTTCCTGTGCACAACGAGCGAGTGATGACACCAGATTGGAGCAGTGCAATAGTCTGTTGTCGAGGAAACAACGCGCTGACACTTAGCTTAAATCACCAGTTGGTCTTGATCATGCTTTTTCTCCCTAATCAACTTCTTTCGCCATATTATTCTGCCAACATTTGATAACGGATAGCAAGAGATGTAAATAGCTTTTTTTGTACGTCTAATTATCAGATCTAAGTGTTGTCGGTACAGCAAGTGAGACTTCCTCCCTAGTTTCAGCTTTTTCCAACAATGAGACGGGAGGAGATTTTATACTGCCTGTAAAAAATCTAAACTATTTTTATGGACAAGTGTTCTATCTTTATAATGATACTTCATATATTCAGTTGTTTGCCGTTCTGTTTTGAAACGCTTGACAATGTCGGGTTTGTGCTTTATGCAAATAGAAAAAGAAAGATTAAAAACGTAGTAGTGGTTGGATATTTTACTGTCGAAGATGCTTGCTTTGTTTTTTGGTTAATTCTTACGGATATGTGTTGGCTTATTGGTTCCAATCCCATATCGTGTCTCTTGCCTGGTCGTTGTTCTAATATTTCCATTAAGCCGTTAGATGGCTATTTTTTGTCTTCACAATGTAATTCAGGTAAGTTTTCATAACTTTTCATCACAAGGGCTACTACTAGCAGCTTTGGTAGACATGAAAGGACTCTATGGACGGCATAGAGCAAAAGGTGCAATTAATTAATTAACGAGGGGCTTTAAATCAAGAGTGTGTTCAGGTTCATTGAAGGAGAGTGGGCGGTGCAGCAGTCCTTTATTTGCTATCTTCTGGCCTATCTAGAGGAGAAGAAGTAGGGTTTCCCAAGGTGCAATAGCACATTTTTTAGCGTCATGCCGAATCTAACCATCCTCTTACACTTACATGGATTATGTATGGATATTTTCTTGGCTTTCTAATATTTTCCCACTATGTGGCATGTCTTCTAATTTGTAGTGTTTCCATGTTTCACATTGGTTGAAGGGCAGTGTTCTTTTGGATTACAGATCCATCCGTACCCCCTCTGTGTATCTTAAATTGTTTGCCAAAAGGTTTACAAATGAATATAAATCGTATTTTCTACAAAAAGGTAGTATGATCTGAGAAGTTCTAGAGACATTCACTCACCCTGTGTATTTCTTATGATTGATTTTATTCCCGTGCACCCAGTGGGAGTAATCTTCTCTGGTGCAAATGTGTAAATGATGTTGTTAAATCTTTCTAAGACACATTAATGAAGAAGGGATGTTTATGCTAAGTGCCATTCTATGAGTTGAAAAAATGTTGGAGAGGTTTCTGACTTTGACGTGAATTTCTGATGAGATCTTGTTTTTCCATCTTGTATTGTAGTGGGTTAATCTTCGGTTGCTTCAGCCGACATTTAAACGCCTTCTTGTCCAGGTTGACGCTTCTTACACTTCCTCGCTGACAGTCATCTTGTGGGTGTCACTTTTGTTTGAAATAAAGAGCTTGTGCATGTTTGTCAGTCGATTAAACCAGTCGAGTTTGGAAAGGAGTATTGTGTTTTGCTTCACTGCTGGGAGGACATGTCTGTGTGTTTAAAACCCTCAGCTTGGCTTTCAGTTGGCACACTTCAAGGGTGTGTGTGTGTGTGCGTGTGTGTGTGTATCCTCTTGTAGATGAGATATTGCAACAAATGGATTTGAATGGACTGCTATGAGAGCGATAAACAAAGTGAAGGTGACCACTACGGGGACCAGTGTTAGCAGGATGTCGTACTCTTTTAAAAAACTTTGTTGCATCAGTTTTAACAACCTTATGCAAGGACAGACAAACGTCACATTTTTACTCGACCAGTGATACGAGCAGAGCTGGGTCGTTCATTTGAAATCCTTTCCATTGACTTCCACTGATTGCTTTAATCTGCATTAATTCAGCAAACCTTAATCATTATTTAGCAACTAGACAACTATTTTGATAATTGAGGAGTCTGTTTGTTTTTTTACACAAAGTCCAAAATCTTGGACTCAAACGTCTTAAATGTTAACATCTTGTGATTTATTTACTTCTCTGACATAACATTTGAATTTCTTTGAGTTGTGGATAAAGCAAGACATTTGAGGAGGTAATCACAGACATCAGGAAACATTGTTCACCCTTTTCTGACATTTAAAAAACAAAACAACGAATTGATTAATCGAGGAAAATAATAATGATCTCTAGTTGCATCCCGGTTGTGTTATTTAGAAGGTTTTAGTACACAGAGTGCCAAACAACATCCCACAGAAAAGATACGAAATATTCCTTATTCACTTTTACATTTTGGTGTCTTTTCCTTTCCAAATGAAGCTTGTGTGTTAAGCCTCAGTATTACTGTATTTATTGAAAGACTTGCCATGTGAAGGTACTGAAATTACCATTATGTAATATGTTGGTGGTTGTAATCGGTAGAATGAATACTCTGTGTTTATATGTCCGCCATTCTCCGCTCTCTTTCCCTGATTTACTTTATTGGACTGTATCTTTCCCCGGGTCGAAGGCACTGAAGCTGCACCGCTGCATTCATGCAACTTAGACGTCCGTTAAAGCACTCGTTGGTACTCCGAGGTGTGTGTGTGCGTGTGTATGTATGTGTACACTTTTGATGGCTATTGCTTAAGCTTGAGATCATTCTGATTCGAGGGATGGACATACGGTGGTATTAAAAAGCTATCTTTGCATCTTTTTTGTTTCTTTTGTGAGGTTGACACACCTTAACACGTGTATTTAGGACCACTTAAGATGACAGACTTTTTTCAAAAATAAACTTTGTGTAGTGGTGTACAAATTGAAAGTAATGTGTTTTTGTTTGATTTTTTTTTTTTCTTTTTTTTAAGTATACCAAATGTAAATGATGTACAATGAGTGTGCCAATCCCCTTTCTTTGTAAAGCCAGACTCTTGACAAGTGCCAATGTTGTGAAAAATCAAAGGGCCGGTGAATTTCATGGTCCAGTTTTTAAAACAAATAAACACATGTGATTAATTAACAAACAAAAAAAAGGGACAATTTTATTCTATATTTAAGAAAATGATGAACTGCTGTTTTTAAGATAAATGTCATTTTACTGCATGTGTTTGTCAGGTTGGGGGGGGGGGGGGGGTGAGATACTGTATTCATGCAACGCCCTCATGAAAAAGGGTCCTAATGGTTATTGATTTACAGTATTTTAGCCATATTTCTCTTTTGTATGTTTCATTTCAACCACTGTTGCCTGAACCTCATTCAAACATGAAAATGATTTTCATAGCCTTCTCCTTTAAATGTTTTAAATTGGAATAAAATATGTTCCTATACTCTCTTATTGCATCCTTGTACATTATTATTTGCAGTCTGTTTGTATTGTGATTAAAGGATAATACCACTTTCAAACTATTGAAGTCTGATACCGAAAATAATGCAATCCAATGGTTTAGTATTTTCTTCTCTTAAAACCCTTAGATGCATAAGTGGGTCTTTTTGGACCTGGTGAGGTGGTTTTCTTGAAGTATCTTTGTAATTACATTTTTTTTTATCATTTCATATTCCAGCTATTCCTCAAAAATGTTTTGGATATCATGCCATTCAAATTTTAAGAAATTGTAGTTTTTGTATTACTAGCCCAAGCTTCCATAAGTGGCTCAAAAATAACCCGCATGCATTTCTATGGAATCCTATGGGAAAAAATAAATATTAAAAATGTAAAAAAAAATTATAAATAGTGAAAAATGTAATATTAAATATTTCTAGTGTGAACCTAAATATTATACAAGTGACCAAATGGCATAAAAACACATATTATTCTAATACGGGTCCTTTTTGACCCACTTATGGAAGAGTGTAGGGTCCAGTCACTCGTGCATCTAAGGGTTAACAACTAAGGTGTTAAACAATTATTTATATCGACGCTCTTTTTAAAAGCTTTTTATTGAACCATTATGGCGGACACGTTTTATTTGTGAAATGTTATAAATGTTCAGAGACCTGGTGAGGGGAAATAATGATTATTCAAACTTTTAAAATAAAATGTAAGTTACAACTATTAGAAAAAGTGTCCGAGTATTATAGTATAACAATGTTATTTCCTTCACAGTAGTTCTAAGGACAACGTTAGGAAATAAGGATACATGTTGAATTTAAAGCAGCCAGTCTAGTATATATATATGCCAGAATAAAACTATGATTTAGTTATGAATATGATACTAATCTGTTTTGATCTAGCAAAAATAGAAACATGTTTTTTTTTACAAGGTAAGACGGTATAACATCTTCACATATGCGATGTTATACTAGTATGAGGTATAATATATAGGCCTAGTATAAGGTGCAATGAACTGATAGTAAAAGTTATAATGATGGAATAATATTTGTAATTAATATTAATTTAATATTTTTAGTGTGTAGCATAATGGACTGAGCTTCAACTGCATTTTGTCAAGCAATATTGTGTATCTTAATAATACTTTTCGGGAAGGGACTTAACCATATGAACCATTTTCAGCTTTAATATAATACAATGTACTACTTTATTGTAATATACACGTTTTATATATGTATTGGTATACAGTTTATTGAAGTACATTTGTTTTACTTTTACTTCTCTCCAACTTTAATGTTTTGTTATTATAAAATGGAGCTACTGTAACGATAAAGTACCAATTCAGTCTTTCTGATTTTCAATTGAAATGCATGAAATCCTGAATAAATATGAATATAGGAGAATATATTCAAATGTAAATAGATAGAGATATGTAGAAATAGAGGGATTTGATGTGTACTTTCTGTGTTTTTTCGTGGATATATGTAGTCCTTATTTGTATTTATTACATATCATTATTAGTAGTAGTATTAACATTAGTTGTATTATTAGTAGTAGTAGTTTCATCCCACAGGCCATACGACACACCTGAACTTTTGAAAGAACATACATAACATTCATCTGTTTGCAACTCACATATATCATATATACATATCAATATTCCAATTACTGTATATAGACTATTCTATTTTATTTACTTGTGCTATTTTATCTGTTTTATTGTGTTGCACTGTTGGAGGAGCCTGTGACCTAAGATTGTAATTGTCATAACTACACTGCAGCTATGCACACATGACAATAAAAGCCATGAAACTTGAAACTAGTATTATTATTATTATTATTATTATTAAATCATCGTTAATATAGGCAGTGACGGTGCGGGGACTTGTCCACATGAGGCGCTATTTGCCCAGATATCAGCCGGCTGAGGAGCTAGATCTGCGGCGTGTAGATCCGCGGCGACCCGCCGATCTATCCGCCGTGGGTCTGTGTGGGGCGTTCTCAGCTCTACCCACCAGCTCCAGGAATGGACTGACTTTGTAGCTTCACCACCACTGAAGAATCCACTCGTTCCTCCACGACTCTCCACAGATAAACGTTCTGTGTTTATCTCCAGCTTTGTGTCGTTTTAATTTAAAGTTAATTAACTGTCTTTACGACGACACTGATTTCCATTTTCCACCACTCGCACGACTTCTTTGTAGCCGTTGGACGGTTCAACTTAAACGAACCCGCAGACATTTTGTTATTTCTGAGAATTAGACCGTTTTTTTTTCTACTCCTCCTCTTTACTTTTTCATCAGCACAGTCGTAGCTGAAAACAAGAGACCTGAGCAGCTTTGAAGGACCGCCACAAGAAAAAGGAAGACACCGTGTTTCCCTAGCTTAAAGCCATAAACGGTGACCGTAACGTTTTTTTATATTTACACGCGTTGAGTTAGTGTCGCTGCCGCTCGAGCGTTAAACGCGGAAAGCTTTCAACTGCGATGGATCATTTTGACTGACAGCTTTTGAAGAATTAGCTAGCTTTAGCTAAAATCTGCTGGTACGGTTCCTGTTGTCTGACACATTAAACACGGTGTTGGGACAAGTGCAACTGAATGGTCTAGCACCAACCAGACAAGGACTATTTTACTTCGACGTGAATTACTTATATTCGGCTTAATTATTTTTTTAGTGGGGTCGCTAGCTACCGTTAGCATCCTGTGCTAACGCTGGACAGCTCCTGTGCGAGGCAGGCAGGGCTAGCTTTGGACAAAGGACCAACGCAAGGAGAAATATAAACACAACGCACTCAGTTGATTGGTGTTTGGGAAGGAGAGCTACAACAAGGAATTGACATGATGTTTCCACAATCAAGACACTCAGTAAGTGGTTTTCAATTTGATATTTTTTGCAGAAATATAGACTCTACAGTAGCAGGGTAGTTGTTAGGTGAAAGTATGCATGCCACTTGTTTTTTTGCAGGTAATATAATGTAAAGAGGTATGATAAGGAACAAAGTTTTGGGCAGTAATCATTGCATTGTTTAATTGTGGTACATTTGACAGAAGAGGTGTAATTTGGCATTATAAAATAGAGACATAATGGTTGAGAAAAGATTGATACTTTTATTCATCCCTAATTGGGAAATTATTTTGTCACAGCAGCAGTGTTGTGAAGCATTGCACGTGAGTTAAAGATACAATAAATATATAAATAATAACAAATAATATTAACAGCAAATGTATACATATTCCCAATACTCAAATGGAAATATACTACAGTATAGACATTGGGTAATTTACATTACAATAGTGCAAAGTACTAAAACATGTTGTATTCGGGATTTAAACTGGAGTCCATTAACTGTTCCCCAGATAATGGACTCCTGTAAAAATCCTACAAATCTAAGTGCTGTCACATTTCACAACTATAAGATGTGTTCACCCTTGTGTCAGTGCATTTTCAATGGGCTGCATTCTGAAAAAAGTGCCATAATGTATGTTTAATGTCTTGGGGTGTAGGTGTGTAGCAAAATATAGTGGTGTTGTCAACCACTCACAATTCAATTGTACACTATTTTTTTATAACTGTAAAAGGCTCACATCTCCTCTGTTCCCCCTAAATCTCAAGTTTCCATGGTAACAGAGACTCAGTCCAGGGCATGTATTCATCAGGGATGAGGGCTCTCAGCCCATTGGTCAAACATTTATGTTAAGTGACTTCCTGAATTGTGTTACTTGTCACTGTGAAAATATGGAGATATGTCTGTCATTACAACTTTGCAGAAGTTATTATTTCAGCAATTCAGTAGTTTAGTTTGTGTGAGAGAATAAAACGTTGTTGAGTAAAAGAATGATGGGAATAATCTCCTTTTTATTTCTATAATTCAATTAGCAATTTGCTGGAATTCACAGAAAGTGCACTTTATATCGGTTTATCGCAAGTAATTTCGTTTAGCAATATTTAACAGTGTTTTTGCAAGACGCAACATTTCTTTATGTTGTGCAGACTAATGGCAAACGAGCAAGACCTATGAAGAGTATCGCGAAAAGAGAGTTTCGTGCCGACATTAATCTTCGCTTTTTAGCCTTGGTTACTGAAAACCCTACATGTGTTACGTTGTCTGATGTTTACTTGACTATTTTCTGATTTAATGGATTAATCGGGTTTTTTTTATAAATATGCCATAAAACAGTTGAAGGCGCCTTCATTTGAAATAAAAACACCCTTGAATACTCCTTTTTATAACCTGGTACTGCAACAAAAGCATAAAATCATTGCATTTGAGAAGCTTTGACCAACAAATGTTTCGATTTTTCTTTCTTGGATTAATCGCCTAACAAACATTGGCGGTTTTTTTTCGTCACTTAAAATTGAATAAATTAATCAACTTAATTGGCTTCTTACTGTGCCAAAAAGAACCCACGTAGTGACTAGCCTGTATTTCACCTTCTGGTTTTGGCTGCCATTTCACCTTTCCTTTGTAAGGGCGAATCTAACAAAAATGTGTGTGTGCATGTCAGTGCAGCGCAGGTAAACACAACAGCAGAAAGTATTTGATGTCGCCAGGGACTGTGCCCACTGCTTCTCCCTGGCAACGTCTTGTCTCCACCGCTAGTTATTCTACTACTCAAAGCAGAAGAGCTGTTTACCGGAGCTAGAACCTGAAAGTCTTGAATGTGTTTGCCCTTTGGCAGCCAGTGTGTATGGCAGCCTGATTGTGCTGCTGATGGGAGTCAGCTCATGTGTGTTTCAGACAGCAGGATGTGAGGATTTGTGAACCTCTGCCCTGGCTTGTCAGATAAGTGAAATCCTGTATAAGCTGCTCATCCTACTGAGTTTAACTTCTGAAATTGATGATCTAAGAGGATTTTTGTTTGTGTTTTTAAAGGAACAATTGAAACGGAAAATCAAAAAACCTACTTTGCTTTCGTCTGTAAACATATCTTCAATCAAAGAAGTCCTTTTTGTTTCACATAAAAAGCCACTTTTTCAGGTGTAAAGGGAAAACATAGTTAGGGTGCAAAATACTTTGGGGACTCTATTGTTTCCTTTTCATCATACAACTCAAAAGTCAAAACACATTTATATAAAAAGACTTCCATATATGGAATCACTTTTGGTAGAAAAATGTATGACAAGCAACGGGCTAGTTGACAAGCCCAATTAAGGAGTGGAGTTAGTCTTGTTATTTTTGCTCTTCAAGTTAGGCTGTCGAAACTGAACTGCGGCCATATTTGTAATATTCTGTTCCATAATTATTTAAGATAATATATTGCTTCACTTAATTGAGCAAATTACTGGGACGAAATGTCACGTAAGAGCCCTGTTTTTTACACCCTCCTTCCTCTGGGCGAGGCACCTCCTGATGGGGTGAGAAATCACTCACCTTCTCCAAGGTGAGAGCAGCTGGGCCCCCTCCATGCCGCCTGCCTGCCTTTCTGAGAGCAGGTTATTTTTCTAATCCAATTGAGTGCCCTTATGCTGCTTGATTGGGGCATTAAGACCGGCACACAGGATTAAATATGGGGTTTGGGAATTTAGGATGTCCCTTCCCTCGTTCTGCAGCTGCTTCAGCCTTAACCTGCTACAACAAGCCATTTCCACAAATACACCTGTGTGTCGACCCCCCCCCCCCCTCTCCTCTGGCTTAAAACATGAATATACAGTACACACACGTCTTCTTCTTCTTCAATCCTCTTCCTCCTCAGCTGCTCCTGTCACAGGGGCCTGAGGATGGGGAGAATATGTGACACTCATATAGATATGAGTGTCACAGATAAGGAGCTGGAGGATGAGAGTAACAGCACTGTCTCATAATGACAGATGATGGATCTCTCAAAATTACTCGGTCAGCACCAAATATGCTTTCCTTCTCTTTTCCTTTGTTCTCTCTGCAGTACCATTAGCGTTAAAATTCAGTGTGATGTGAACAAAAGCGCTACATTCCCACCATGGAAGGCACAATCAAGGATCCTCTCGTGTGAGGATTTAAAGCAGCAGAGGATTTGGTGATGCATGGTCACAACTGCATTACAATTATGTATAAGCTTTTCATGGGGGTTTTAGAGAAGCCGATAGAAGATGTTTGCCTTGCTTGGATACTCAAAGCTATTTTTTTGTAAGATAAAGAGCCTCATGCATGGCTTTTAGCTGATGCTTACTTAGAAACAAGAGAGATGTTCCTGTCTAAAGGCCCGGACACACCAAGCCGATTTTTGGCCGACGATGAGCGTCGACACGCCCTACTCAGATTGGTGTGTCCGGGCCTTAACACGCGGGTCATTCTTTCCCATTAGCTTTCTTTACAGATGCTCTTTACGGGTTAACCTCCGTCATCCACAGTTTGACATTTTGTTCTTTGTTATTTGGGTAGATATTGTGTGCTCAGACGTTAGTCATTCCTAGTGGAGGTGCTTCCCTTTTTTAATAGATTTTCCAGGATGTAGAAACATTGCATTGGTTTTGCTTATGTCAGATAGTTGTCCCTTTTTAGACACAAAGTAGACCCAGGTTAGGGAGGATTCATCTAGCTTTTAAAGTCAAAGACTTGCATTTCTAATCCACTGTTCCGGGCACAGTGCATTGGTTTAATAGGAAAAAGCCTAATTTGATAGAGGCACAGCGCTTGACCCAGTTGATAGCATTTGCCATATTGTTTTGGGTGTTGATTAATCCTAATGCAGCTCCAACAAAGCTGGCTGTGTGTGAAAGTGGAGCAACAGAAAAGGCCCGTTGCCAAAGCCGGAGAGCAGTGAAGTAATATGGAGGCGAAATCTCTCTGCAGTCCCCTGAGCCATGCTCCAGTGTAGAGATGGCCACAGGTTGTACGCACACACACGCACTGACACACTCCCTCCTCCTTCCCCTCCTCCTGCTTGTCTCCCTTTATCATGCGTTTCCTCCCAGATCTGATGTAGTGGTGGGAGGGTCAGGGCAGAGGGGGCACAGGCATTATTAAGCCCACTTGAATTAACAGGACAGCCCCCAGCCTTTCCTCTAAAGCCTCCAGCTGGGGGGAGCTTAATCCCCATGGTCCCCTGTCTCGCCCATTAAACAAACTCCCCCCACCCCTCTCCGTCGCTCTGCTGCACACCACACACCACACACACACACACACACACACACACACGTGTTCCTGTGTGTGTGTGTTGGATGGTGGGGGGTACTAGACACTGAAGCGTGCACACGCATACACACAGAATTTAGCATTGAACACACTTTAGCTCTCTTTTCTCTGCTGGCAATAATTGCTTAGTACATGCATGAAAATAGAGGGATTTTTCTCTTCCACCCATCAACAGCAAGGACACAACACACACACACCACACACACACACACCGACATTCTTACCAGCCTCAAGGGTCTTATCTACTTTTTGTATCTGGGGAACAAATTGAATGTGGGGCTTGACACACGCAGACCAGCAGATGTCTGGGTCGTTAAGGTTAGGCCAGCTGATTAGCATGACAAACAGAGCCCAGCGGAAGCCCCCCGAACACCGCCCCCCCGCCCGAACCCTGCAGGAGGCCCTGCTTTAGAATGGCCGAGTGGAGGCCATGGGTCACAGGTGATGTTGATTTTTGTGAAGGGCCACAGTTGATGATTGTCAAAATGCTTGGGGTAGGTTGAAAGGGAGGGGTGTGTATGGTGCAGCCATTCTTTTCTAAACACACACACACTGATTTGGACTGAAGTAGTCAGAGAAGATACATTTGAATACACATTCACTCTGATTTATACCCCCAGCCACTGATCAGTATCAGCTAAATGGTAGATTTGTGGTTTTTATAAAGCCGATCAGATGACTCATCAATTTTAATTTTAAAATGATTACTGATATTTATTGGCCTGCTTTATACAGAAGGCCTGAGGGGAAAATCGCCTAAATTCTAGCTTTCAATTAAAGGCTTTTTTATGCACTACTACAATACTCAGCTTACTGTCAAAGTGTTGGATATAATCCAAAAAGGATGTAGGGAATAGGGATGCCAGCGATTATTCGATTATTCGATTATTCGTTTCAGTCTCCATAATCGAATATTATTTTTAAAAATCGATTTTATTTATATATTTTTTTTTATTATTTATGTTTATTTTTATTTTTTTCTGGCTTAGTTTCAACCAAAATATAGACTAATGCTAATAACAGTAATAGTATTAATAATTGTAAATGGCCATTGGTCACACCACAGTTTGTTCTACTGTAACTTGGAGGGAAGCCTGCGTGCAGAGGAGACTGCTGCTTGCAGCACGCTACACACCGACCCCGCCCCCCCCCCCCTCCTTTCCCTCACACGTGCGACTAAAGATGAGCAAAGCGGCAGGTAAAAAAGAGTTCCTTGTGGAACTACTTTGAACTTACAAGTCCAAAGGAAGTGAAATGCAAGCTCTGCGAAAAGACGTTGGTCTATCACAGCTCAACCTCAACAATGCGTTCGCATTTGAGTGCGAAGCCAAAGAGGTTACAGAGAAAGACGCAGCACAGCCGCCCATTACCAACTTTCCTTCGAGGCCACGTCGTTGTGATGACATGCGTGCAGGGGAAATAACTGCACTAATCACCAATATGCTAGTGAAGGACATGTATTTCAATGCTGCTATTATTAATACAGGCTACATGATGGTGGTTTATTTTCTAAAGTGCCTGTCATTGCCTTTATTTGAAGATGCGCGATGCGCGCACAATGTATTTATTGCAATGCTGCTATTATTAATAATACAGGCTACAGCATGGTTTAATAATAGCATTGCAGTAAATAAATTGCTATAATAATATGTATTGCAATACTGCTATTATTAATAGAAGCTGTAGCCTGTATTTAATAATGGCAGCATTGCAATAAATACATTGTGGCGCATCGCGCATCTCCAAATAAAGGTGATGGCAGGCATTTTAGAAAAAAAAAAAAAAATTCTTCTGCGGAGGGGGGGGGGGGGTCGGTCTCGAATAATCGATTATTATTCGCCAGGGCTGCCGAATAATCGATTTTGATCATGGTCAGTTTCTGGCAACCCTAGTAGGGAACTGTCAAACTTTCCCCTTCCAAATTGTAATAAATTGTTAACAAAGCAAGCACGAGGAAGTGATTGTGTTGGCCAGGGATGATTCCTGGATTTGGATCTGAGATGCTTTTTTTAACATTTTATATGAAAGCTTTTAGGATGTTTTCTCTTTGAAGAGCATTTTGTTATTGGTGCCGCATATGATACAGCTTTAGGTGTTCACATTAGGGGTCGACCGATAATCGGCCAGGCCGATATTCCGCATTTGACCGATTATCGGTATCGGCCTTTTTTTTAATCAAATTGCCGATAAAACTTTGGCTCTGATGCGGCCGTTTCTCTGGCTGCAGTCACCACTCTGTGTACACGAGTAATGTCCCGCACACAGCGCTATCTCATAGGCTATTACTGAAGATTTTCGGCGGGAGCCAGCCAGAGAGGCGGGGACCTTCTCAGATTACAGGCAGGTGCGAAAAAACGCAGACACAGACTGAAGCAAGCAGCAGCGCTGAGCGGCAGAGCCATACATGTGTTAAACCGAAGTTCAATAAACATCCATATCCCCTATGCTGAAGTTGCAAAAACACCACGATCTTATGATCCAATTCTATCAGTTTCCCAGTTACACAGGGACGCGGGGAAGTCAGTCAGAGTTGGGGGTGCTTGCAGCGGCTCACAGCGGAGTAGTAACTGTGGTGCGGAGGGGGGGCTGCGAGTGGAGCCTCGCAGTTTTCAGGTTGATGTGTGAAGCTCATTCGCTAGCCAACATGTATCTAGCAAATGTTTAGCAAAATATTAGAAGTGAGGCTACTAGACTAACGTTAGGTCTACTGTAATAGCCTCACTTTTAATAGTTTGCAGAACATTAGCTAGCACTAGTGTTTTGCAGTTGCTAGCAGCTTATTGGGATGTTATGCTAGATAGACAGGCATTGTTTTGATATAATAAATAAGCATTATTGTTAGTTAAGCATGTCAGCCTGCAGCCCGCTTCTTGTCTCTCGCTAACTCATTGCAGATGGCTGCACTAAAGAAAAGGGCACAGAGAGGGAAACCAGTTTGTAAGGATGTTTAAAGTTCATTAAACATAATATATGCTTAAATGCATTTCAAAGTAAGTTGTGTTGAGTTGTGTATTTCTACATTTTTGACACCAAGATTTTCTGATTTTACTGACAAATGTATATCGGTTCCAAATATAGGTTATCGATCTCCTTGATTACTAATAATCGGTTATCGGCCCTTGTGAAAAAGCCATATCGGTCGATCCCTAGTCACATTAGTTACAAATACAGTTATAAAGCCAAAAACATTTTTTAACATCTCTTTGGAGTTCACATCATACAATGAAAAAAACTGAATCCAAGGCGATAGAAAACATGTACCACTGAAGGATTTTACATAACTTTTACCGTAAAATAAGTGTCAAAATGAATGTTAACATGTAGGTAATTAGGAACTTCTCTCTAAAACTAGATTTGCAAGTTTGTATCCGTGCCTTCTTCTTTTCTTCTGGGCCGATTTGTCTTGCCTAAAGAATCGCTGAAAATTCACCACAGAAAGAACATGAAAATAAATATTGCCAGATGTCAACTGAGTCTTACCATGTTTTTTGGATTTCTCAAATCCGTTGGGAGCTCCTAATGTAAATATGTGTGTGTGTGTGTGTTTCTGTGGCATTATGACGTGTGCCATGCAGTATCTGAGTGTGTTGAATTCTGAAAGACGCTTGAAGAAAAGAAAAAAAAATGTGTATGTGCACGTTCTTACAACGCAGTTGAGAGCTCATCAGTTGGTTTGTGTTGGAGTGAAGAAGGGGGGTGTGTGGAGTGGAGTGGATGCATCAGTATTCAGCAGTGCCTCCCCACGAGGAGTGTGTGGGAGGTGGGAAGGAGGGAGGGTGTGGTGGTGGTGGAGCGGGGCGGCCTTCCTCAGAGGCAGAACGGTGCAATGGGTTGGAACAAAGCGGCTCGACGGGGGGCCGCCGGATTGGCCCGCCCCGGCCAGGGCCCCTAGACCTGCCAAAACTCGAAGCACTGCACCAGTTCAGACAAGAGAATTAGCTGCTCCTGTTTGTGTGCCTGAGAGCAGGAATTTCCAGGCTGGAACAATATGGCCACCTCATCGCCACCAAGACCTCATTCAGGCACCACAAGGACTCACAGCAAGGCAATGCAAAGCTCCCTCGTTCAGGAGGGGGGAATATGGTGAAGACAGACTTCCTGTATTGGACAGGACTGGTTTCTTTTGTGTTTAGAATTCATGTTGGCAGGTGTTTTCACCACCCTGCTGTGACGTCAGGGCCCCGCTAGTCCACCAGTCTGCCACCAGTCTCATGCCTAATATTAAATGCTTGTTATTGAGCCGCTGGTTAGCTCAATGGTCAGAGATCATGTTACCCGGGCCGAGTCCCTTCTTCAGCCTTCGGTCCCCCTGCGAGTCATTTTATCCATCTTACACTTTCATTCTCCATAGACGCTCACCTGGCCCAAATAAATGATATTGATTATTGTTTAGTTTCAAGGAGTATCAACAATAAACACTATAAAGCGATGTAAAGTGTGCACGTTACTAAATATTCTACCACAAATGTGTACCTGCATTTATTTAGCCAATGCACTAGGATGTTGTCAGATGTCAAGGCATTGGGCTTTTGCAAAACATTTTCTTATAGTAGTTACAAAGGGCAAACACTTGTAGGAGGGGGTAAAGACTGCTGTAATAGAAAAGGGTTGATGTGATTAATAAATCAATATATGTGAATAACTGCACTCACTTTGGAGCTTTCTTACTTGTGAAGGCATTGGTATTCGTTCGTTGTTTTACAAAGAAAAAGTGGTGAAAGAAGTTATGTAAAGAATACTGAGAAAACTTTAAATCCGTACTTTCGGACCCCTGCACTGCTAGCCAATTGCTGAGTGAACTGGACACACTGTTGGATTGGTGTTTAATACAAAGTTATGAAAAGTGTAAAGCACATTTGCTCAGCTGAAAACATAGAAAATATGTCGGGAGTCTACAGATGCCGTTTGACCATTTGAAAGAATGTAATTGGACATACACTACTAAAGCCTTAACACACAATTAACACAGCGTGATTACAATGAATGAGTGTTGTATTCTCACTGTACTGCTGCCTGTGTGAACGTGCTGCTAAACGTGCTGACATTATACTATAATAAGCATAATGTCAAGATTAGACTCAAGGAATGGAATTGCTCTACCTTTTGAAAAACTTTTAAAATGAACAGAGACTAGAACTTTAGTGCACCTCAGATGAAGCTGAGGTTTCCCTTGTGTCATCCACATGTTGGCACTCCTGCTTTCATTGTCCACTTATTTGTTACAAACTTTGGGACTATCTTCCTTCCCTCCACGTCTTCCCTGTTTCCCTGGCTGTAATAACCTTGGTTTTACAAGCAGGCATCAATCATCTCCACAACCGTACTGGGTGTAATCTTAGAGCCCCCCCTTCTGCGAGGCTGGCTTTAATCTCAGCCATGGTCTCCAAACCCACAGCCCTGTCGGCCTCACCACTTTCCCCACTCTTGACAAATTGCCCATTTCCCTTGGCTTTGCAATCTCTGCACAATTTTCCTTTGTGTGTGTGTGCGCCCCTACCCCCACCTTGTTTCTGCTATGTTTGTGTACATACATACATGTGTGTGTTTGTGGGTAAAGTTCACTACATTTTGTGCGAGCAGGGCAGTGTGTCATGTTTGTGTGTGTTTCTACTGCGCGCTTGAACGGCCTGAGGCCTTACACAGCGGGTCGAGACAGTTCTGCAGAGTGGGCAGGGAGGCCGAGCCATGCCAAGCCTATGTTTGCAAGGGCACTTCACTCGAAGTGATAAAAGTAGAATAATCCCCTTTAAAGCGTCTTAACGAGGTCAAATCTGTTGGGCTGCAAGGGGGAGATGTGTGTGTTGTGGGGATAGTGCTGTAGAAATGGGGGTAAGCCATGGCTTGGTTTGGGTGAGAGATAATAATCAAAATCAAATTCCTGGCCCAAACAGGATTAGACTCTCCCCGCGCTCTAAAGCCTCTGTCCAGAGCGGCTGAAGACACATCCTATTCCTCAGCCTCCACACACACACACACACACACACACACACACACACTTACTCACACACACCACACACACACACACAGTGAGCAGCTAACATGGCAAAGGCGCACTTGGCCCAGACAGAGTTGGCTTGGATGGGGCCAGTTAGCCCTGTCCCTCTCTCAGATCACTGCGCACATACGCTTTATTCCAAACACTAATCTGGGATATTTAGGTGGAATTGTTTGGTCAGAGCTATTCTTAGATGGAGATGTGATCTTGTTTGCTGCTGGTGTATTAGCAAAAGGCTTAACGTCTGGCTCAGTGAATCATGTCATGATGGATTTTTGCTGAGAGCTTTGCCTACATGTTAAACACATACCCCACATGTTGTCTTCACCATATACACAGAGCCAGGCATACTTATGCCCTCCGGTAGGGTGATTGCTTCATGTTACTTATTTTAAAGGAAATAGGCTCAGAAAAATGCAGAGTTGTATAGAATTACTCCAAATATTTTTGCAATAGTGCATCTAAACACCACCTTCTGCACTTCTTCTGCAAAAGGAGAGCAGCAATCTTTCTAAACGACCACACGTACTGCGCTCACATCAAGGCTCTAATTTACTCCTATAATGTCAACTCAAAAAGCCTCATGATTATTTTTGCTTTCCACACAATGCTTTCCACTCTTCTCAGTCATAGTGTGATCTCTTGAATAACAATAATGTGTCTGAGATGGACATGGTGGCTCAAATGGCATCCATGCACTGTTGCTATGGAGCAAACAGTCAGCCTGGCGTGGAGAAATAGGGCAACTGCTCGTCAGCGTAGATCTTCTGCATTCATTTAAAAGTGGGAGTGAGATAACATCCAGTCATTAGTGAGTGATTACAATGCCAAGGCCCCATCCCTGCCCCAACACCACACACACACACACACACACACACACACACACACACACACACACACACACACACACACGCACACGCGCCGCAAACACACTCCAACTGAGATGTAAACAGTCAGGCAGTGCTCCAGGAAATACAATCCCCACACTGCCACTACCCTCAGGCAGGATTTATAAGGAGGAGAATGTTTTCCCATGTTCCTGCTGTTATTTCTGGGTGTATGCTAATTGCGTATGTGCTCGCGTGCGTGTGTGTGTGTGTCTAAATACTCTACTGGATATATGTACTATATTCATGAATGTTGGTGTATCTAATCACTGTTGTGTTGTGTGTAAATCCAAGCCCCCCCCCCTTAATCTCTTACCCTTCCCATCGCCTTTGTCGACTGATCTATGGAGCAGAAAAAGCCTTAGCTTGATTCTTATTTAAAAAGATATTATGTTTCACAGTAGATTTCACATGGATTGGACCAGATGATGAGGCCAGGAGGGGTGGGGGGGGGGGATGGGTGATGATGAGGGGGCTTTGGGTGGGGATAGGGGGTGGGGCAGCAATTTCCTGAAACGATGAATCCCATTTATTCGCTGAAGACTGTCTCAATTGCCTCACCAGCGCACAAAGCTTTTTAATGGCTTTAATTACGTCTCAAAGGAGCAGGGTAGAATCAAATTAGAGATTGTCCTACCATTTAGGGTGTGTGTGTATGCGTGCTATGCAAATGTTGTATACTAGGCAGAGTGTGTGTGTGGGCTGTTGTATCCTTGTGTATGATTCATAGCAGTGGAATATTGTTTGGCAGC
>CADEHL010000677.1:3403094-3425650 GCA_902827135.1 Harpagifer antarcticus | reverse complement strand
AGAGATGCACCATGGGAAACCGTATTTTGGCCTGCTTTTCTAATCTTGTCTATTCCTTGTGTAGCTGCCCAATACACACACACACACACCACACACACACCACACACACACACACACACACCACACACCACACCCACACACACACACACACACACACACACACACACACACACAACACACGTCACTGTCAGTGTGCACACATTTCGGCATTTGGCAGTGGGTGTGTATGTGTGTGTTGATATTGTATCTAGTCTTGTGTGTTTATGTACAAGAAAATAGTTGTGTGTGTGTGTGTGTATCATATCTAATTGGTGTGTTTATGTGTGCTAAAATGTCGGCATCATTCCATTTGTGCGTGTAAATAATGTGTACGAAAGTGTGTGTGTGGAGGCTGTATGTGCACAAACAAATGTGTGCGCATGTATGTGTATTTTATATCTAATTGTTGTGTGTGTCGGCATGATTTCATGTTTGTGTGTAAAAGCTGTCTCGACGTGTGTGTGAGTCGGTATGGGTGCGTTTATTTGTTATGTTTGTGTGTGTGTGTGTGTGTGTGTGTGTCCCTCTCCGACCTTCCTCTGATATTTTCGTCTTTATTCTTTAAAATCCTCTCTGACCTCCCGCCTCTCCTCTCTGTTCTCTCTCCTCCTCGCTCATTTGTTATTCTCTTCATCATTTCACCTCATTTTTTCACACTCCCTTTTAGTTTTGTCTTTCATCTCCCATCCCGTCTTCATGTTTGACTCATAATGACTCTCGTCTTTCCCTCCATTACTCACCGTCTCTCCGCCGCTGGTTTCTGTCTCTGAATCTCTTTCTGCTCCTAATGGCTTCAACCAAGGCTGCGTCGCTTTCCTTATCTCTCTCTTTATCTTGGAAACACGAGAAAATCATTTTCACCACTTCCTGTCTAAGAACCATCAAACATGTGAAGGAATAGTTTGAGACATTAGCTGCAGCACCTCTTTTCACCCTTCGTCTGAAACCAGAGGCCAGTCTGCTCTGATTGGTTAGCTGGCCGGCTCTGTTGTGATCAACCGCTTATGGACATCCCGCCCCTTATCACGTACAATGTGTTTGAGCGCCAGCCAATGGAAGTGCCAGTGTTACATAGTGATGTCATTACACTACAGGAAAGGGAAACCCCCCCAAAAGCAGAAAAGTGCCTCTTTAACAACCATGTTAACAATAGGGGTGTAACAGGCCGTTTCTCAATCTCGAGGATACTGGCTTCCAAGCCAATATTTCAAGGATGCTACGTCATCGAGTGCCGCCGAAGTACTGTTCCAATCTCCAGCATACTTGGAATTCCACCGAGGCCGCGTCCTTGGTTTGGGGGAAATTTCAAGGCTGCACATGGGTAGACTTAGCGTCCTTAAAATCCCCACAATGCTTTGCGCACGGACCAATTTCAAAAACCCTTGCGGCGATTTCAGATAACACACAGGAGCTAGAACCCACCTGCTTCTTTTAAATCAGCTGTGTGGGAACATTTCGGGTTCCCTGTGGACTACAATAACGATGGAGTGCGAGTGGTGGATCAGACGAGGACGGTGTGTCGGCGTTGTTCGACAGCGGTGCGGTATGCTAATAGAAACACACGCCAAACATGCTAAATCATATCAGAAGGCATCACCCAGATTTGCCAATCACCGGAGCCCGGGGAAAGACAGCAGTTCAACAGCTGATCCCCGCTGTTTTTAAGAAGCCAATAGACATGAAAGCCGAGACACCAAAATAAATAACGGAAGCTATTGACATATATATTTCAACGGCTATGCACTCTTGAAACACTTTCTTATTATTTATTATGTAATATTTTCAAGACATTTTTCTTGTTGTACCGAACCCGTACCGAACCGTGACCCCCAAACCGAGGTACGAACCGAACCGTGAATTCTGTGAACCGTTAAACCCCTAGTTAACAATATCATGTAATTTACAATCAAGTAAATAAAGAAGCTGAGCATAACTGATTGATATGATTCATCATGATAACAAATGAGTCAATGTAATTAACAGTGTGTGTATCTGTCCATGTGTGTGTCTACGTCCATCTGTGTGTCTACGTCCATGTGTGTATCTGTCCATGTGTGTGTATCTACGTCCATGTGTGTGTATCTACGTCCATGTGTGTGTATCTATGCCCGTGTGTGTATCTGTCCATGTGTGTGTATCTACGTCCATGTGTGTGTATCTATGTCCGTGTGTGTATCTGTCCATGTGTGTGTATCTACATCCATGTGTGTGTATCTACGTCCATGTGTGTGTATCTATGTCCGTGTGTGTATCTGTCCATGTGTGTGTATCTACGTCCATGTGTGTGTATCTATGTCCGTGTGTGTATCTGTCCATGTGTGTGTATCTACATCCATGTGTGTGTATCTACGTCCATGTGTGTGTATCTATGTCCGTGTGTGTATCTGTCCATGTGTGTGTATCTACGTCCATGTGTGTGTATCTATGTCCGTGTGTGTATCTGTCCATGTGTGTGTATCTACATCCATGTGTGTGTATCTATGTCCATGTGTGTATCTGTCCATGTGTGTGTATCTACGTCCATGTGTGTGTATCTATGCCCGTGTGTGTATCTGTCCATGTGTGTGTATCTACGTCCATGTGTGTGTATCTATGCCCGTGTGTGTATCTGTCCATGTGTGTGTATCTACGTCCATGTGTGTGTATCTATGTCCGTGTGTGTATCTGTCCATGTGTGTGTATCTACATCCATGTGTGTGTATCTACATCCATGTGTGTGTGTCTACATCCATGTGTGTGTGTCTATGTCCATGTGTGTGTCTACGTCCATGTGTGTGTCTACGCCCGTGTGTGTATCTGTCCATGTGTGTGTATCTACGTCCATGTGTGTGTATCTACATCCGTGTGTGTATCTGTCCATGTATGTATCTACGTCCATGTGTGTGTATCTATGTCCATGTGTGTGCGTCTATGTCCATGTGTGTGTATCTACGTCCGTGTGTGTATCTACGTCCATGTGTGTGTCTACGTCCATGTGTGTGTCTACGTCCATGTGTGTGTCTATGTCCATGTGTGTGTATCTACGCCCGTGTGTGTATCTGTCCATGTGTGTGTATCTACGTCCATGTGTGTGTCTACGTCCATGTGTGTGTAACTACGTCCATGTGTGTGTATCTACGTCCATGTGTGTGTCTACGTCCATGTGTGTGTATCTCTGTCCATGTGTGTGTATCTACGTCCGTGTGTGTATCTGTCCATGTGTGTGTATCTACGTCCATGTGTGTGTATCTACATCCGTATGTGTATCTGTCCATGTGTGTATCTACGTATATGTGTGTCTATGTCCATGTGTGTGTCTATGTCCATGTGTGTGTCTATGTCCATGTGTGTGTATCTACGTCCATGTGTGTGTCTACGTCCATGTGTGTGTAACTACGTCCATGTGTGTGTATCTACGTCCATGTGTGTGTCTACGTCCATGTGTGTGTATCTCTGTCCATGTGTGTGTATCTACGTCCGTGTGTGTATCTGTCCATGTGTGTGTATCTACGTCCATGTGCGTGTCTACGTCCATGTGTGTGTCTACGTCCATGTGTGTGTCGACGTCCATGTGTGTGTCTATGTCCATGTGTGTGTCTACGTCCATGTGTGTGTATCTACATCCATGTGTGTATCCGTCCATGTGTGTGTATCTGTCCATGTGTGTGTATCTACATCCATGTGTGTGTATCTACGTGCATGTGTGTGTCTACGTCTATGTGTGTGTCTATGTCCATGTGTGTGTATCTACGTGCATGTGTGTGTCTACGTCCATGTGTGTGTCTATGTCCATGTGTGTGTCTATGTCCATGTGTGTGTCTATGTCCATGTGTGTGTGTCTACGTCCATGTGTGTGTCTACGTCCATGTGTGTCTATGTTCATGTGTGTGTATCTACGTCTATGTGTGTGTATCTACGTCCATGTGTGTGTCTATGTCCATGTGTGTGTCTACGTTCATGTGTGTGTCTCCTTCTCTCTCTGGTAATGTTTTCCAGTGTAGTTCCCTCCCCTGTGTGGTTAGTGGGCTGTTACCCAGCTGCCTCTGATACTTCCTGCTTGTCACTTCCAATCCTGGTGACAGTGCACCTACACCCACACACACACACACACACACACACACACACACACACACACACACACACACACACACACACACACACACACACACACACACACACACACACACACACACACACACACACACACACACACATCCTCGCCTGCTCCACCAGCGTTCAGGAACATTATTTAGCCGCCTGTCCAAAAGATAGGCATAAACACGCAAGCTAATGGTTTCCACTCACATACTTGCAAAACCATTCGTGTGTAAGGAGACACACACACACACACACACACACACACACACACACACACACACACACACACACACACACACACACACACATTACCGTCACAGCAGTGGAGTAGACTCCCCATTGCTGAAAGCCAAATTCATTTAGCAAGTGCCCTCTCTTTCTTTCTTCTCCAACTCTATTTGCAGCTTGAAAAACGGTTCCTCCTCTTCCTCCTCTTCCTCCTCTTCCTCCTCCTTTGGCTGCAAAAGGAGAAACCAGCTTTAGTTGTTCTCTTCTTCCATCTTCTGTCTTTCTCATATTTTGTTCTTATTCTTTCATATGCTTTAGAGTTGTCTCTTTGGACGTGTCCTTTTTTGTTGTTTTTTGTGATAAGAAGCATTTCTCACAAACACCCATGAACTGGGAATGAATAGGTAATTATAGTGATTGTGAAGGAAAGGAAGAACTCAATATCCATTCACAGTCAAATTCAGATGCGTCTCATGATCGTTTTTTTGTCAACATAGTCCGCTCATTTGTCTCGGAGTTTGAAATCCTTCCACTGAGATGTGGTTGAAAGACACGTGATTTTTAACCTTACCTTGAACACTCAGACGAATACAAAGCGCATGCACAAAGGTTATCTTGATTGAAAGGACATATTTATTTTCAATTTAAATGCACAAGTGTTGTGTATTGTACATCCAAATGCCTTTTATTCTTTGAAGATATTGACTTCTTTCAAACAGTAGTACATACAGCAGTTATAATGCAAACCCTCTGGGATCCCTTTGTGTGGCTGCTGTACATGTATGTGTTTCTAATGTTTCCAGATATCTGACAACAGCACCTCCCCTCTACGTATTTCCAGTGTTGAAACAAGGTCTGACAGATATTTTCTTTTCAGCTGCCCAAAATGTCGACAGTGAAACCTGAGACTTAGACTCGGAACATAAACAAAGCTTGTCAGTTCCTGCCAATATTTCCCAATCTTACAGAGAGAAGTCATCATGGAGGAGCTGGATAACGTTTTCCTTTCTCACTGACAGCTTTTTTTAAACCGTAGGCGCAGAGCACTGTGTAGCTACATGTTTATTTAAAAAAAGACCCTCCTTCAAGCCAAGATAAGTTGGCAGGAAACCTTCTCACCTGTTCGCTCTGTGCTGTAAGTTATTCTGTCAAACAGTGGAAGCAAAATAATATCTGAAAGTGGTATTGGTATTACATTAAAGGTGGGGTAAGTTTGAGAAACCGGCTCGAGATACACTTTTTGTTATATTCCATGGAATGCTCTTAACATCCCGATAGCAATGAAAGTGCATTGACAAAAAATCCATAAAAAATATCATCTGTGGAAGCCGCAGTACTGTAAAAAGCACGACCAATCATCTGAGCCCTCCCGGCTAAAGTAACTGGATGGCCTACCTGCCTGTCAGCCTTCCATCTGTGCACAAACGTATCTCGTGCCCTCATTGGTCATGTGCGCGTTCGTGTGTGTTGGAGGAGGGGCTCTGTACGGAAGTGGCAGATTTGTTCCGGCTGTGTATTTTCAAATTCTAGCTCACTCGAACTGGTTTCTCCAAAATGACCTACCCCACCTTTAAAGACAATCTGTTGATAGTCAGATTATAGGATATTTGCATTAACATTTAATATGAAGTTAAAGATAATTAACTACTGATTTAAATGTTTTTAATTGGTTTCTACTCACACTTTTGCAGCGACGTGTTAGGCAGGATGAATTGTTGACTTTTAAATGTCTTATAAAACATTTTTTTAATAATTTGCATTTAGAGTAGGCTACTAGTCGCTTCTTTGATATAATTTATTTTTCTACCCTCATTTACTTTACCTTTTTATTTTGACCAACATTCTCGCCTCGCTAGTTTGTGACAAGAACTAACATGTAACGTTACAACTCTCTGTCTCCTGAATACCAATATGTTGCTTTAAATCCAGGAAAATGTAAGAAAGAAAGACAAAAACCTCTTGACTTAAACCCACATTGTACCAAATGGAACCAGCATTCACACTGACGCGTCTTCAGATCGCACTGAATCAATCAATCAATCAATCAATCAATCAATCAATCACTGTTTATTTATACAGCCCAATATCACAAATGTTACATTTGTCTCAGTGGACTTCACAGTTTGTACAGAATATCAGTATGACAATACCACACCCTCTGACCTTAGACCCTCACATCGTACAAGGAAACACTTCCAGAGAAAACCCACAGTTTAAAGAGAACATGGGAGAAACCTCAGGGAGAGCAACAGAGGAGGGATCCCTGTCCCAGGACGGACAGACGTGCAATAGATGCCGTGTGTAAATTGAAAAGATAATACATTTGCAACATAGGTAGACCAAATGTTTGGAAATGCATGTGTGTATAATAGGAAGATCAATCCACGAGGATATCCATCCAGGACCTATGATCCAGGACCACAGCCACGACTCGCGATCCAGGGCTCGCGATCCAGGACACAGGACCGCAGGATCATCCATGACTCCGGATCCCAGCGTATATAGACACCAAAAATAAAGACATTTGGGGAAGCTGGGTTAATCGGAACATGGGAGTACACAGGTATAGACAGGGAGAAGGAAGAAGTAAGATGTCCCCCGACAAACTAAGCCTATATCAGCAAAACTAGGGGCTGAATTTAATCAGCCCTAACTATAAGCTTTATCAAAAAGGAAGGTCTTAAGCGCACTCTTAAAAACGGATAGGGTGTCTTCCGCCCGAACACAAACTGGAAGCTGATTCCACAAATGTGGAGCTTGATAAGAAAAGGCTCTGAAATGTTGGTATGATATGTGTTGACAGTTCAAGAGTTCACTCCCTCTCTCGTGTTAATCCTTATGTTTGGTCGTCCCTGTAGTTTTCTGGAAAGCACTCTCCTCCTGATCCTCATCACTAATTCATCTGCTTATGAACTCCATCCATCAGCGCTAGCTCAAAGTATGAAAACACCTCGGGCTAACGCACCACAACACTAGCCTGGCTTCTTCTTACACCTTTTGGCCCTCCCTGTTTCTACCCTTTTCCTCTGATACACCTTACAAAAAAAACCTCACTTGTACTTTTCTCTCTCCATCTCTCGTCTTTCTGTTTCTATCAATATCTTTGTTTCCTGCCTCCTTTATTCTCTGTATTTACTGTTCTTTTGCCCATTTTCTTTTTCCCTTCGCTCCTGCTTTTCCCTTATTGCTGCTTCCATCCGCTCTCGGCCCTAAAAGCATTGCAGCGAGAGCCAAACACAAGATAATGGTCTGCTTGTAGTTACTCTCCTGAACACACTGATGCTAATGTTAGATCCTCTCGCTCCTCTGTGTGCTTCACAAATGTTCTCCTGCCAGCTTGTACTTCAGGATTATAATCATGTTGATTTTCTGTGTTCTTTGTTCTTTGTTGTTCATATTAAAAATGCAGGGATCACAGTTAAGCTGCTGCTCATGCAGTAGAAAGCACTCAATCTTGTTAGGTTTATTATACTTCTTTTTCATTTTCTTTTGCAGTCTGTAATAAATGTCCACAGACCAACAATTCTGACTTTTTTTCTGCATTAGAGGCAGAGTTTAAGGATTAAGAATGCAACCAACAATTTCTTTCTTTATCGGTTCATTTGACAATGATTTTCCTTATAAAGAGATGACATATTTGTTCTATAAATGTTAAAAAATACATCCCAGTTCCTCAAAGTCCAAGGAAATGCCGGCAATTTCTTGTTTTGTCAGTGAAAACCGCAACATATTCAGTTTAATATGATATATAAACAGAGAGATTAGGACATAGCATCCCGATGTAGATATCTGCGGTTACCTGCAATATATCATTAAGGATGCATGAAGGTGGCTATTCAAATAAATCATTTCTCCACGGTGACTCCTCCAGACTCGGTTGTCAGTAGTAAATATAGCGGGCTTCAGGCGGAGGGGATAAAGATGGAAAGCTACTACATCCTTTTTTTAATGCTTAAATTTGGTTCTTGGTCTGTGTAAATGTCTACTGCGTTCCTGCTTGTCTCTCCTCTTTTTCTCTACCGACAGTTTATTTTCATCCTTCTTACCAACACTCCTCCTCCTGTCGTTTCTCTCCCTTTTTGTGTCCTTCAAATACACACACACACACACACACACACACACACACAAAATACTGACTGTCGCAACCACTTTGCTCATATGCAATATACACTTTATACTATTAGCTGTTGTTATACTGGCTGCTTGAAATTGTCACTTAGCGCCCCGTGATACAAGTGAATGTATTTCAGATGTTGTTGTAGTTTACCACTTTGACATGCAACCAATCAGATGACAGGTGTAAGAAGTAGCGCTCGCTAGCAGGGGAGCTAACCATAGAAACAAAACTGAACTAGCTGTTTTCACCACAAGGCTCTGCGCCCACCTTGCAGAGAGCAGATCGCATATCATGTGAAGGCCGCTTAAAAACAAAGGATACTTAAGGCTGTTCTAGCTATAGCTGCTCAGTCAATCTAATGCATTAGCTACATTTTGAGTCTAGCGATTTAAATAATTTACGGGAACATGTACCCAGTGTCCCCAGAGTAAATGATACCTATCATTGTGTATTACACACGTGCTTCCTTCTTTTTTTTGCCTTTCAGCTGCTCAGTCTTTTTGCGGTTGTCACGCTGTTAATGTCCCCGCTGTGGGACAACAAAATAACCTCTGATTCATTTCCCTTTACACTCTACAACACCTCATTTAGACTTCGCTCTCTCTCCTTTCCCTCCTTCCTCTCACTGCCTTCTCTCCCTCCCTTCAGATGCAGTAAATGTCCGGGTGTTGATGTGGTTTCTCTGTGTGTTTGCACTGCGGTTCACTCTCAGCCGGCGGCTTCACCCCGTCTGGACCCGGCCGCTCCGCCTGCAGACTGACTGACTGCTGCCTTCAGTAATAGAGGCGGTAGAGCAAACACACACACACACACACACACACACACACACACACACACACACACACACACACACACACACACACACACACACACACACACACACACACACACACACACACACACCACACACACACACACACACACACACACACACACACACACACACACACACACAACCACCACCACAAGCCTGTCTACTGATTGTCGGTGCAAACAGAGGCCAGCCTTCAGAGTCATTTTGCTGCTCCAGCTTAACGCTCCTTGTGTCTAAACACCATTTATGACGTGATAATTGCAACCTGCAGAAAGCTGGTCAGTGATATAAAGCTGAGCGTGATTCATTTGATGAGAAATATGATGTTCAAAAGTGTATATGGTGCCTCAAATGTGTGTCTTTTGCTGCATTTAGCTGGTGAATAGATACATTTCAATACAGTGGAGCAAGACAAAAAGACAAGAGATTATCATTAAAGTGGCAAATAAGTTATTGTTTGATAATGTTTTAAAATAATTAAATATCAGAAAATAGTAATACATATTACAGCAAAGATGAGTCTATGTGTTTAAACAACAACCCATTAAGCCCAACTAACACAAAATGGACGAGAGTCTAAAGGCCAAATCGCAGTCCGCTATAGTTTGTTAAGTTGTCCTTGTGACACAAATAAGTTCATCCGCCATGTCCGCAGAGTCTGAATACAGCCCAAAATGTGGGACAACAAACACATTTTGTCGCAGAGGAAGGAGATATAAACAAGAAATTGTGATGACTTTGAGGAGTTTTGGCGTTACCAAGCTGGATATAATTAACTTTTTACAGACCAATGGCGCTGAACTATTGACAAAAAACAAACCAGGATTGTAGAGTGAATGAAACCACGGGCAGATCTGCGGGGCTCCATCGGACAGAATGTACAAACTGTTACCCATGAATTATTATGTGCAGATTACTTAAGCTAGCAATCCTGAGCTAAATCACTGTGCACTTTTCTATAATGGCGAAATAGCGCCTATGTATAATTATTTTAATGGACTAGTTTTGTACGCACCATAAACAGGTCTGTATATACCTGGCTTGCCTATGGGCTGATTAAAGGCCCCTGGTGTACGGGTTATTTGGGATAAGACACGGGGGAAATAAGGTCATGTTTGACGCTTAAATGTGTGTTTGTGCATGTGTCTTTGTTCATGTGTGTGTGAGGCATGGAGGCGAGAGAGAGGAAGCAGGCGGAGCGGGGCTGCCAGAGGCTGGATGTTCAACATCGAGCACGCTGTGTTGATTTGATTAAATTCAGTTCTGTTCTATTTGCAGTAGGCCTAGTTACTCAGCTATATTTGTACAGTGCTGTCTGCTGAGTTTTAACAACAGAGACTCAGATCTCTGGGAGAACGGGAGGCTTGGGATTAGACTCTGAAAAAACACTTTTTAAGAAGTATTTTTGGGGAGCTTAGTGCTCAGTTTTATGATTTATCCATTGCCGCTGACAACAAATGAATCCACCTTACCTTGTTTTTCTCCTGTGCTCTCTCCGCACATACATAAAGATACACTATTTAGTCAAAATAATAACAATGATTATAATGTTATAATAACCCTTTATTTATAGAGCACTTCTAAAAAACACAGCTATACACATAACACATTTAAAACACATAGACAATTAAATAAAATCCCCCACAAAAACACATACAATACAGAGGGAAAAATCCTCCAAAATGTTATTATCTCAAAGATGAAGATTGTACAATAAATGTTACAGAAAGGACGAGCTCATAGTGCAGCAGCATGGACAAGACAGCCTTTAACACAGCATACCAAATTAGACATGTTGTGAAAACAGTAAAGCATTTTAAAATACTCGAAATACCGTCAATATGAAAGATACAGATCTGTGACCAACAGACGACACAAAGTTCGAAATGCTCGATTGAAGATGTGTGAAGGCCTTCAGTCTTTGAAAATGAGATGACGTCTATCCGTCTCAGTCCTTTGTTTTAAGTTCATATGCCATGTGGGGTTCCTCAAGGCTCTATCTTGGGGCCTCTTCTCTTTAACATCTACATGCTGCCACTGGCTCAGATAATGAAAAACAACAAAATAAGTTACCATAGCTATGCGGATGACACACACATTTACATAATCATTTCACCAGGAGACTATGCCCCAATTCAAACACTGAGTAAGTGCATTGAACAAATCAATGACTGGATGTGTCAGAACTTTCTCCAATTAAACAAAGATAAAACTGAGGTAATGGTTTTTGGAGGCAAGGCAGAACGTATAAAAGTTAGCGCTGAGCTTCATTCTGCAATGTTCAAAATAACAGATAAAGCCAGAAATCTAGGTGTAGTCATGAAAGTGGATCACATCCAGTTCTGAAATCTTTACACTATAGCTTCCTGTGTGTCAAAGAATAGATTTTAAAATACTGCTGCTGGTTTATAAAGCACTGAATGATTTAGGCCCAAAATACATTTCTGATCTACTCTCTCTAGGTCGTCCTCAGACGAGCCCTCCATCGTCGCTTCCAGTCATCCCGGTTCTCCATACATCTGGCCAGTTCATTGGTACTTTGTGATCCTGCGTCGTTCTTGAGTACGTCCACGTATGTTTGTGCGGGACGTCCTCGTGACCGATACCCGTGTGTTGGTTCCCACAGCACCAATTTGCCGGCTGGCAGCTCTTGATGCCTTTGGTAATGTTCTGCTAGTCTCATTCTCCTGTCTGCAATTTTCTCGCTCACCCTTGGTCTTCCCTCGTACAGGATGTTGTTGGTTAAATGTACACTCTTGCTGATGTTAAATACTGCTCGCAACATTCTGGTGTAGTATCCGTCTAGAGACTTTTGCAGGGTTGGCTTCAGGGTCCAGCATTCACTGCCATAGAGGAGAACAGACTCTACCGTTGCATAGAAGAAGCTGAGTTTGATTTGACGGGGGAGGTTGGAGTTCCATACACTGGTCATGCCGTTCAGGGCCCTCCATGCAAGTGCCTTCCTCACCTTGAGATCTTGCTCGATTGAGTTGACCCATGAGCCCAGGTACTTGAAGTCCTTGACTTCTTTAAGCACAGTGCCTTCTGTTGTTGTCAGAGGTGGATGTTCCGGTAAGATGTTATAGGTAATAACCTCAGTTTTCTTGGCGTTTAGCCTCAGGCCAACCTTGGCACACTCTGACTCCACTCTGTTCAGGAGTTCCTGTGCTTGCTCCACGCTGTCGGAGAGCAGGCTGATGTCGTCCGCATAGTCCAGGTCTGTCAGGACTACTGTGGGGTATCGTCTCGACCTCCTTGGTGTTAGAGTGAAGCCAAGATCCTGCTCTCGTCCACTGATGGCCTTCCTGAGCGCGTAATCCAGGACCATGATGAACAGGAAGGGGGCCAGGGTGTCCAGTTGGATTACCTCAGCCAGGATGTCAAACTCCTCGATGTTGCCATCTGGGGTCACCACCCTGGCCCTTGTTCCTGCGTACATGGTCTCTATTGCCCGGAGTAGATTGGGAGGGACACCGTAGGCCTCAAGGATCTTCACCATTGTGCTTCTGCGGATCGAGTCAAATGCCTTTTTGAAGTCGATAAAACACAGTACAGCAGTCAAGTTATCCTTTTTCACCTCCTCGATCATTCTCCTTAGCGCCAATATCTGGGCTTTACTTCTAAATGATGAACCATTCAGATCTCTCAGGTCTTCAGGGACTGGTCAGCTTTCTGTCCCCATAGTCAGAACTAAACATGGTAAAGCAGCGTTCAGTTATTATGCTCCAAATATCTGGAACAAACTCCCAGAAACCTGCAGGTCCGCTGCAACTCTGACTACTTTTAAATCCAGGCTGAAGACTTTTCTTTTTGTCGCTGCTTTTAATTGATATATTCATATCTTAGACTGCACTGTAACTTTTATTATCTTTTTATCTTTGCTTTTAAATGAGGGTTTTTAAATGTCATTTTATAATATGTTTCTTAATGTCTTTCATTTTTGTAAAGCACTTTGAATTGCCTTGTGTTGAAATGTGCTATATAAACTTGCCTTGCCTTGCCTTGCCTTGCCTTGCCTTGCCTTGCCTTGCCTTGCCTTGCCTTGCCTTGCCTTGCCTTGCCTTGCCTTGCCTTGCCTTGCCTTGCCTTGCCTTGCCTTGCCTTGAGTTACCTTGCCTAGAGTTACCTTGCCTTGCCTTGAGATACCTTGCCTTGAGTTACCTTGCCTAGAGTTACCTTGCCTTGCCTTGAGATACCTTGCCTTGAGTTACCTTGCCTAGAGTTACCTTGCCTTGCCTTGAGATACCTTGCCTTGAGTTACCTTGCCTTGAGTTACCTCCTTGCTCTGACAGAAATGTGCTGGTGTCCTTGATGAACTCATTGTGCAGCAGCAGCCTCTCTGATTGTCTCTCCATGCTGACTGTGAAGCTTTCACAAAGTCTGTTTTTCTGGAAGCTTTGCTCCGTTCTCATTTTTTAACGTATCAGTTCTGTGAGTGACTGTGAGAGTCTCAGTAAGAGCTTGTCAGATTATGCTTCGAGTCCCAAAGAAGGTTATTCTGAACTTGGAAAATGTGCCTTTTGTTTTTCGTTCACCAAAGACAGAGTTATCTGGGACCGACACTCTTTGTTTTTCTGGCTAATTCAAGATCTCAAACAACTTCTCTTCACTGTGCGGTTGTTTTACTGAGTATTGTCCTCTTTTATGTGTATTTATCTTCACATCTTGGTAAATGAGGGGGAAACCTCTTGGCTTTTGGGTTTTCCCTTTCCTGTTTATGCATGGAAAGCAGGGATTGGCTAGGAATACAAAAGTGTTTCCTGTACCGCATAAATACCAGAAAGCCACTTTGGCGGCTGTGGCTCAGTGGATAGTGTGCTGGACTTCGAATCAGGGGGTACCAAGTTGGAGTCCCACTGCAGTCAGCATGTCGTTGTGTCCATGGGCAAGACACTTCACCTCAAATTGCTCCAGTGCACAGTATCTCTCCGTGAGTTCAACAAGAATCATTAGTGAAGACAGGCAGGAGGGAACAGAAATGCAGAAGAGAGATTTCCTGTTGTTCAGTGAAATCGTTGAAGCCTTAATAGGACTGGCAGAGAGTTCAATAATCAAATATTTCCTCGAAACAAATTCAAATCCTGACGCAGCAAATTAGGTATTTCTAAAAAAGTATTGCTTTCTAACATAATTCAGTTGAGGAAGTTAAAAAACGATTTAATTCCCTTCAGCGCGGGGATTCAAAGTCTCTCTCAGTGTGTTTATGGATGTGATGGATAGATGGTGAGTGTATAAGGGTTTGAGTCAATGTCTGCTGACAGCTTGGGAACAGTCAGCCAGCTCCAGAGCCAGGGGACGCTCAGATGAGGACACACACACACACACACACACACACACACACACACACACACACACACACACACACACACACACACACACACACACACACTTCCGCTTGATGCTCGCTCAATGTCACTTTGACATTTACTCTCTGAGGGAACGTTGCTGTCACTGAGGACGCTGTGCCATAAAATGGAGGCAAATTCTTACAAGATTACGATGTAGTGTATAAATATACACAATAATACATCATATTACAAGTAGGCATTCTGTATAATGTGTTGTTTTATCTGTGGATTGTATCTCCAGGCCAACGTTTTTGCCCTTTTTTACGATTTGTTAATAGATTCCCTTTTCAAAGTGATGGATGTGGAACATATTACACAACTGTTTTTAGTTGGATGTTCCTCGTCTGCTGCCAGAAAATCATCCAACCGGACACACAGCATCACTTTTTGTCAAAGTAACACACACACACACACACACACACACACACACACACACACACACACACACCACACACACACACACACACACACACACACACACCACACACACATACCATGTATACATCACTTCAGGGGACATTACATTGACTTACATGCATTTCCTGGAGACTTATCCTAACCTTAACCATAACCAACACATGCCTAACCCTTAACCTAAACCTAACCAACACATGCCTAACCCTAATCCTAAACCTAACCAAGTCTTCACCCTAAAATTAATGATTCCCCTCATGGGGACCTCCATTTTGTCCCCATAAGGGAGGCGAGTCCCCACACGTGACTATGTAAACAGATGTAGGTCCCCACAAGTATAGTAATGCTAGGCCACACACATACACACACACACACACACACACACACACACACACACACACTTGTTCACATAAAACATTTTGACACATAACCTCTTTTATTTCTTTTACAGGCACCCTGATTTCCCAAACAATTTCCACTCTACACACACACACACACACACACACACACACACACACACACACACACACACACACACACACACACACACACACACACACACACACACACACACACACACTTGTTCACATGAAACATTTTGACACATAACCTCTTTCATTTCTCTTACAGGCACCCTGATTTACCAAACAATTTCCACTCTACACACACACACACACACACACACACACACACACACACACACACACACACACACACACACACACACACACATACACACACACACACACACACACACACACATTCTCTGGCTGACCACGCTGTCCCTTCTTCCTGCCAGATGGTGTCATTTGGCCAGACAAGGTTACTCTGCTCCACTTGCATGAAAAAAAACAAAAAACTCTCGAGTTATTCAAAGGGTCACTTCACCCAGGTCTTTAGACTTATTTAGACCCCCAAACCTCCAGAATATCAGTATGAATGAATGGCATGTGAAATGACAACCTGCCAATATTATATGTCTCAGGCTTTTATAATGAAAGGTACAAAGTGGCTTTGGCATGGCCTTTCAAGATTGAAAGAAGTAATAAAGTTGTGGAGCCTCAGTGTCGTAGTTTTATAATGGTTTAATCATTATGCAACAGCTCACAAAAGTCTTCTTAGGAACTGTTAAATATTCCTGTTCTGTGATGAAGTATTTACAGTTTGAGAAAATGTACTGACATGCAATTTAAAATAGTTATTTAAAAGTGTGTAAGGGCCTCTAATCTGGATAAACTTCTCCTTTAACAGTTTATGGCAAAACAACTGATAACCTTTTACTCCTTCACTCCCCTTCACTCCTCCTCTATGTTCGTGTTCCCTTCAGTTCATATCTCTTCGCTCCGGATGATGCCATTTCCTCCTTTTACCCAGTCACGGATACGGTTGCCACGGAGAACAGGAATGTGAGGAGGGAAGAGAGGAGGGGAGTCTGGGAGGAAACTAGGTTAATGTTTGGGGAGGTGAGCTGCGTTTGATGGCTGGTTTGCACGGTGTGGATCTGTCTCAGAGGGTTAGCGTTACTAATGTCACTCTGTGTGTGTGTGTGTGTGTGTGTGTGTGTGTGTGTGTGTGTGTGTGTGTTTGGTCTAATTTCAAGACAGGGTTAATATTATGGGTTGGTGTGGAACATCCCAGGTGTAATACTTTTACTTTCTAAACTTAATTAGCATCACATGGCCCAGGAAATGTGCCAAGTGTGTGTGTGTTCATTATGTGTGTAATGATTTGTGTTCCTGTGTTGATATGTGTGCTCATTTGCCTGCAGTGACATAGATATGAGTTTCTGTTTAAACATGCACGTGTGTGTGTTTGTGCTTCCCATAGTGCATTAATGTGTGTGTACCACTATGCTCATTCAGTGTTGGTGTGTGCATGTGTGTGTTGATAATTTATGTGTGCAGAATTACATGATAGTATGTCAGGGCAGTACGCGCCACAAGTAGAAACAACATCTGATAATCTTCTTTATCTCCGCCTACGTTCAGTTCAAAGCTGAGCGGTAGCTGCAGAGCATGAGAGCAGAGCTGCAGCTGATCTAGAGTCATGCAGTTAGACACATTTGTGTAGGCTGTCCCCAAAGTTAGCATCGCAAGGACTACCTTGACAAAAAGCCGATGGGATTTCTCCATTGGATTTGATCTGTGGCAAACAGTCATTTATGATACTTAACACGATAGTTCAGCAGGATAATATCTAATTAGTAACACCACATTTTTCAAACTTAAATGCAATCCCATGAAGTAAATCACCAGAGTACATAAGGGTCGCATGGCTGTGCACCACTGCTAAGCTAAAGGCGGCTAATGTTTGCCGTGATGACGTTTAGCTGTCTCATTTAGTCACTTGTTAACAACCGCCTTTTTTATGACACATAGAAATGTTGGATATTCACGAATGACGGACGTAGTTTATGTTATAGAACAAAACGTAAACATCTCCTCAGCTTGGGTTGATCACAGACCTTATTTTAGGCATACGAAAAACTGACTGACTGAATTCGAGATGAGGGAACAGGAAGTTGTAAAATGCAAACTCATTTCTGGGTCTTAGGACTCATTCTTGCACCACTCAATTGATGAAACCTTTAACCCAGGGGTCTTCAATGTGTTTCAGCCCAAAGACCCTTCACCTGAAAGAGAAATGGAGCAGGGACCCTGTATTACGTACGAATAACATTGAGTTACGTATTAAACTTGGTCTACAATAACCTGAAAGGAGGCCTAAAGCTCCATGTATTTAAATACCTTTTGATGAAGCATACAAAACAAACGTGTGTAATGCAGAAACTCTGATGGGTCACGAGGAGATGGAGGCATTTGTTTATTTATGACATGAATATAAACAAACACAATGCGCTTGGCTAACAAAACTTGGAGTAAAACAACAGTCAAATTAGATCTTCTGTAATGTCCTAATCTGCACACTGAGAACAAAGCTAAAGCATGCAGAGAAATTAAATAAAACCACTGTAAACAACTTTGTCTAAACACACACAGCTGCAGTAACTAAAAGCAGTAATAAAGTAGAAAATGTGGCTCATAGTCAGCTCAGTGTGAGGCGCTGGGTTGTCATGCCAGTTTCCATTACCTACTGCAGAGTCCAAACCCCACTCGACCTGGGCTGTGTTCGCTCAAATGGTCTTGGCACGCTAGTGTGTGTGTGTGTGTGTGTGTGTGTGTGTGTGTGTGTGTGTGTGTGTGTGTGTGTGTGTGTGTACTCCCTCCACTAACACTGTGTCAGGGGACCATCCGTGGAGCAATGTGTGTAATGGAGAGTTGGGATTACTGATAAAGAGTTTAGTCTTTGTTTCATTCAATTGCACATATGCATGTAGCCTACATTTTTTGTTTAAATGGATTGTAAAGATACCCCCTATTATAAACCAAGTAATTCATCAAATTGTGAAACTAAACATGAATTACAAAATGTATATAGAAGTTTAGGTTACGAGTTGAGACCATGCTTGAGTCTTAGCGAAGTTAAAGGGGACCTATCATGCAAAATGCACTTTGTGATGTCTTTTATACATAAATATGTGTCCCCGGTGTGTCGGAGAACTCACGCAGCGTCAGAAAATAAAACCCTCTCTCTTTTCCTCCGTACCAGGGCCGGCCCTAGACTTTTGGGGGCCCTAAGCGAGCTTTGGCTTGGGGGCCCCCCTCACTCTAGCGCGTTCTCACTACACACAATACACACAATACAGAACCAACTTTTGTCTTATGATGTTAGCATAAGCACACATAAATAAGCATGTAAACACCGTGGACCTAACCTCTTCTAGGGGGGTCCTCACCTCCTCTCGGGGGGTCCGGGGGCATGCTCCCCCGGGAAGATTTTTTTTTTTAAATATTGAAGTTAAAAGCATCAATCTGGTGCACTTTGAGAGCAACATTAAAAGATCTATGGATACATCTCTCAACACCCATATGAAACAGAACTGTAAGCAGATTTTTCTTTATGGATATTTTACAAATCACTTAAACTGTATTTTTGTTTTGTCATATAGTATTTCATAACTGTTTTTCATTTATTCTCTCTGGCTGTCCATCTCATAATGGTCACATAGAAACTAGCTGTCAATAGGAATATAATTCAGAAGAATTATAATTTCTTGCAAAAATCTGTCACAGAAAGAGGTTGCACATTTAAATTCAGGTGTTGTTATGGCAACGTCAGTGGCCAAACAGCCACATTTACTGCTGCAAATATGTTCAAACATGCTGTTTTTTCTCAGAAATACTGTCACATAACATCCATATATTTCAGTGCTAGGTTGATGCTTAGCTAAGCTAACTATGAAACACTTTAACTGACAGGACTCCGGATCAACTGTGTACTGTAAGGTAGCTTCTAGCTTCATGTCGAACGGTAAGTCAACATTCCCCAGAGAGCTTTCTTTGAAGTCACCAGGTAACGCTAAAAAACATTACATTTAGATTGTATGACAAAGTGTTTATTTAATATATCTGGCTAGCTATAGCTACTTGCTAACGGTTTAGCTTACCAGCGCGATTCAAAGTAACGTCAACGTAGCTGTAATTTATGCTTTGCTTACATGTTCGCATAACTTGGAAGTTTACTGACATTTACAAGCTCTGGGGTTGTTGTGTGAACTTGAGAATTTTTTTTCTTATGTCCATAGTGGCTGCGGGGCCCTAAGCGGCCGCTTGTGTCGCTTAATGGGTCGGGCCGGCTCTGCTCCTTACCCAAATCTTTTAAAAACGGGTGTACAACGAGCAGATACAGCTTCGGACCCACAGAAAGTTGCTATCAGAAACAATGCCTGGCATGTTTTGGACGTAATCTCGTCTTTGTTTACATTAGCAAGCCTAAGCTAACATGTACTGTGTTTAAAAAGCAGGAAATAAAACTCACCTTGTGATAAACCCGCACTGCGTGCAAATAGAACCGTCCTTCGGGCAGCAGAGCGGAAACGGTGGAAATCCAAACACCGTGACAACCTCCTAACCTATCAGGCTCTCCTCTCCTCTTTCTCTGCTTCGATCTCTCAGGAGAAAAGCACTTTCTTTCAAGATAAGATCCAATCTTCTTATTCCAATCCCAAAAAACTATTTCACATCTTCTCCACCCTCTTGGACCCTCCCAAAGCCCATCCCCCCTCCTCACTTCTGTCAAGCGACTTTGTTAACCATTTTGAAAAAAAGTTTGATGATATTCGCTCTTCTTTTTATCCATCAGAACAACATTCTGGATCCGCACCAGTCTGATTTCAAGGCAGGTCACTCCACAGAATCTGCTCTCATTGCTGTCACTGAGGAACTGCACACTGCTAAAGCAGCATCCCTCTCCTCTGTCATCATCCTGTTGGACCTGTTAGCTGCATTCGACACGGTGAACCATCAGATCCTCCTTCGCACTCTCCAAGAACTTGGAGTTTCAGGCTCTGCACTTTCCCTCCTCACCTCATACCTCAAAGACCGTACCTACAGGGTAACTTGGAGAGGGTCCGAGTCCGACCCTTGTCAATTAACTACAGGGGTCCCTCAGGGCTCTGTTCTGGGTCCCCTCCTCTTCTCCCTGTACACAAACTCGCTCGGATCAGTCATTAGCCCGCATGGTTTTTCATACCACTGCTACGCTGACGACACCCAATTAATTCTGTCCTTTCCCCGCTCAGAGACCCAGGTCGTCGCACGCATCTCTGCTTGTCTAGCTGTCATCTCTCAGTGGATGTCTGCTCATCACCTCAAGCTCAACCTTGACAAGACTGAACTGCTTTTCCTTCCGGGAAAAGAAAGATTGTCCCACTCTTGATCTGACAATCAACATCGGCACCTCTGTTGTTTCCCCGACTCAGACTTCAAGGAATCTGGGTGTGATCCTAGATAACAACCTGTCCTTCACTGCAAACATCGCTGCTACAACCCGTTGCTGCAGATATACGCTGTACAACATCAGGAAGATTCGTCCCCAGCTGACCCAGAAAGCCACGCAGGTTCTGGTCCAGGCTCTCGTCACCTCACGCCTAGACTACTGCAACTCCCTCCTGGCTGGTCTAGCTGCATGTGCCATCCGACCTCTGCAGCTCATCCAGAATGCAGCGGCTCGTCTGGTCTTCAACCTTCCAAAATGTTCCCAATGATTCTGTTTTCTTCAAGGTTGTGTCTTCCTGGTCGAATGTACTTATTGTAAGTCGCTTTGGATAAAAGCGTCAGCTAAATGCAATGTAATGTAAAAAAAGCATTTGAGCGCCATACTGTTTCAGAAATAATCTTTGATGTGGTTTAGAACAGGATGACGTTTTATCACAGCAGAATTGAACTGTGAACTGTTTGGTATTTTAAGCAAAAACCTTCACAGACATGTTTTGTATAGGTATGGCCCTACATTATATTTTTCCAATATAGCATAATAGGTCCACTTTAAGTCTGTTTCAGATGATTTTTGAGTATCAATAATGTAGGTAGCAAAAATAACTGCAACATAAACTTCTGCCTGATATTTGTGTTCAAGTTATGTCAATGCATTTGTAGTTGTTGGGAATGTTCAGAACTAACATTATTTTTGTGAATACTTTTGTGAAATATTCACTCGACTGTTAGACGGATCCGTCAACTTCGTGATACAAAGAAATCCCGAGAGGCTGACGAAAAAGAATCCAGAAGAAATCCAAATAACAAAAATATTTCTGATTTCTCGGCTTCAGTGTGACTCCACATCTCTCTCAAATGTAACATTGTCTATGATTCCATATCTTTTAACAGACACACACATGGGGCTCACAGGCGCAGTATGTGTGTGTGTGTCTGCTCAGTATGTGTGTGTGTGTCTGCTCAGCTCTGTAAGGCCAGTTGAACAACAATATATCCCCCTGGAATCTCCAAACATGGCATCATGAATTTTTCAACACTGACATCTGCCATCTGCACCTTGGACAAGACACACACACACACACACACACACACACACACACACACACACACACACACACACACACACACACACACACACACACACACACACACACACACACACACGCACACACACACACACACACACACATACACACACACACACACACACACACACACACACACACCCCGATCCAGCATTCCTCACACGCGCTCATGCATCTGCTCTCTCTCAGTCTGCCTCACCTCTCTAACTTCCGCTCCGTGTGTTTTTGAACGCTCTGCATCTGGTCACTAGCACCCTGCCAGAACACAGTTTACACTTACATAATGCACACTACTGTCGAAATGTTTAAAAAGAGAGTGAGACAAAGAAAAAGGTAGAGGAAGAGAGTAAAAAGAAGGGGGTGCAGGTAGAGAAAGATTGATATTTCTCTGTGATTAGCAGGGTTAGGAGGGTTACATTAAAGAGGCCCATGTATGCTTTTTTGGGTGTTCTCTTTCATGTAGTGTGTTATACAGGTTTGTGTGCATGTAAATGGTCTGCAAAGGCTAACATCCCAAAGTTTCTCTACACCACATTTCCCCCCGCCTGAAACTTCCATTGGACTCCTTTGTTTACTTCCTTAACATAGTGAAATCAC
>CADEHL010000677.1:3330594-3398094 GCA_902827135.1 Harpagifer antarcticus | reverse complement strand
AACACAACACATCTAAACAAACAAACAAACAAACAAACAAACATAAAAGGAGTAAATTGACTGCAGCATTTCAAAGCAGAAACACAGACACTGCAGGTTGTGTGTCACAGACGACTTCTTACATCCCTGCAGGTTGTGATTTATGTTGCTCCATGTGCCTCATTAGAAGGCCACCCATTTACTTATTTTGATTTCAGTGTTTGAAGTGGAATAAAGAAAATTGGCCAGGAAAAAAATCTTTAATTTCGAGCCGGACAAGTCTCAGTAGAGTTGTTTACTCACTGTGTGTGTGTGTGTGTGCGTGCGTGCGCAGGACAAATAGGAGGATTGAAATTAACGGCCGATTTACTGAGCATTTATGTAGCGTGACTGACAGCGTGCGTGTGTGTGTGTGTGTGCGTGTGTGTGTGTGTTTGTGTGCAGAATAATTGGGACTTCAATGCCCACAATCCCCACAGACTCCTCATCTCTCCGCCGCCGCCCTCACCCATTCAGCTGCAGGGTCGGCACGCTATTGGTCTGATTACCTCGTGACATCAGGACCCAACGTGGGGTACCCTCAGAACGATTGGTTAGAACGAAGCACCTTTTAGCCAATCAGAATGCAGAGTCAACTCTCAAACAAGGAGGGCTTTTAAGGTGGACCCGAAGAGATGCTTCTGTATTTTCCCACAGTCTAAATTGAGATGTGAACGCATTAAACTCGAGTTTCCCTCGTCTTTACGGCGTGTTGTTGATGTCAAAGTATATAAAGAACAATACAGTAACTCAACGAACTGACAGGTGTGCTGGGTTGAATGTAAGTAAAAGTGTCTCAAACGACCGTTAGTTAATGTTTTAAAGGTTTAAATTCATGGACAAATTGTTTCTTGTCTATTTGTTTTTCTATCAACTACATTTGTATAATTTCTGTATGCTAGGTAGGCTAACTTTAGGATGCTAACAATATAATACCGCTGTGTTTTTGTAGCAGAGTTTGGTGAAGGTTTATGACCAAAATAAGCAAAGTTGGCAAAATGTCATGATAATTTTATTTAAAAACCACTGTAGCATGAATATGAAACCTAGTATTTAGTAGCGTTTCTATTGTTATATCTTATTACAGTATTGTTGTTTTACACTGAAGTGATAAGCCTTTGGTATTGCAGTAAGAAAACCCACATTTTTTGGATTAAATACAGTGTAGTTTGACTCTTCACAGTAGGCCCCATTTCTTAGTTTTGTAACCAAAGCTTGAGGCAATGTTATCTTAATACTCCTCAAATAAACTAATATCTGACTGTTGACACAGATGACTGCTGCTGTTCTGTCAGAACTGTTTATTCGCTGATGTAATGAATGCACATTAGCTGTCAGCCTGTGGGACCTGGTTCTGCTGTGTGGGGCTTTGCAAGGTGAACTCAGTGTCTTCACTGTTCCTCCTCTATGTTTCAGATTGTGCTGACGGTCACTCTGAAGGTGCTGACTCTCCTCTGTGGATCCCCTCAGCAGCCCTGAACTTCCTCATGTATCACAAAGGCAGAGGTCAGTAAAATGCACTCTGTTTGATGCGTTCAACATCTTAAGAGAAACTGCAGTTGCTATTTTTGCATCTCTTGCTTCTTTTTAGGAGAAATGTTGCTAAAAAAAAGTAAAAGAAGGGCGCTGGAGCCACATCAATACAACCCCACGTATGTTGGCACGAAAAATGTGAATGAAAACACAATGTTCAAGGCTTTTAGTTGTCATACGTACATAGCTACAGTGTAGTTATGTCAATGAAAATCTTAGGTGACAGGCTCCATCAACAGTGCAACACAATAAAACAGAAAAAAAATAGTGCATGTAAATACAAAAATAATGAAATAGTGCAATAAGAGAAGAGTCAGGTAATGCATCACATTAACTTGTGGATACATGCTTTAGCCCCACGCCAAGTTACATACACTAAATACTCCAAGCTTCAAACGTGTGTAACTTTCTTGGCTGTGAACACGTTTGTGTGTTTATACGTCTGCCCATTTGTCTCTCTCAACCATGGGTAAGGAGACGGGGGAATAATTACCTACATAATCCATTCAAGACAATTAGATAATGCTGATTAGTGCAATGGGCTTCATGGGGAATGGTAGTGTTGGTGGTGGGTGTAATGGGAAGTAGAACAGGAAAAAGGAGGAGGAAAAGTGTCCGAAACTGAAACGATTGATTCTCTGGGAAGCACAACTTCCCTCACAAAATGTCATGGCCATCTATCAAGTGGACTGTACTGTTGTTTTGTGAAAGCTTTTAACAATGTTACATTAGCTTAAGATATTTAAAGATTGAAATGCTTTGTTTGTGTTTGCATAACGTCTGAAGTGAAGTTGTTGGCAATGAGAATCTTAAATCCTGTCACTTAGCTTCTATCTCACAACTGTTACTGGTACTGAATGTGTATTTCGTTAATTGTGTAACTTCTATTTTAATTTTTTTGTTGCACTCAAAGGGCCGGTGGTAACTTTAAGACTATATAAATATACATAGATAAATATACATAATATATATAAAATAATGTATCATATTAGAATATTTCCTCTGCATTGGATGATTATCTGATAGGGTAATAACTTCATACTTAACTACATCTGAAAGCAGAAGTCTAGGGCAAATCATTGCAAGTCTCTTCATTGTGCATGTCACAAAATGAGAGGCATTGTGGGACATGTAGTTTATGGGCAACGTTCTCCTGTAAAGCGGCACGTAACATTATAATACACTTATTATATTCTTTGCAAGCTCTTGTGGGGCCACATATAATGAAGTGGCAGGCCGGATTTGGCTCCCGGGCCTTGAGTTTGACACCCCTGGTCTAGAGAGTGATGAGTAAGGCAATAATGGCACATAACACAATTTGTATATTCATAATTCTTTAAAAGATCTTTAGTGCTTGCTGGCATGGCCCCTTCTAACTAAGTGAGTAACCAACTATGAGTAACAAAGGCCTATTAAAGTGGTACGAGTAAAACAACAATAAATCACAGGTCAGTTTGTTTCTTATCCCACAGATTTGTGCGATGTTATAACACACTTCATGTTATACCTTAAGTCATCTGTTTATCAAGGATTTCATTTCATAAAGGTTACATTTTAACCGCCTTAATACCACAATAGTATACCCATTAAACAGGGTTCTTACGGTCATCATTAAACACCTGGAAAAGTCATGGAAATTCAAAATGCTAATTCCAGGCCCTGGAAAAGTTATGGAAAACAATATTTTTCCCTCAAGTTTGGGAAAAGTCATGGAAATGTAACTAAAGTTGCATCAAATATAATTTATATTTTAGCTAATCGCCGAAATAGTAATACTATAATGATAATAAATAATGTATCGTATAGTAATGAAACGGCATTTAACTGTTGAGGTATTTTGCTGGTCAGAGATTTTAGTTGCTTTAGCGTGTAGAAGCTAGTAAGCTATTTGATTTATTTTAGATAGGCACAACATGTTTCATATGCAGACCTTATTTTCCTGTTCCATGTTAAAATAAACCGTTTTCAGTGGTACCGCTGAGAAAGAGAAATGTTTTGGTCATGGAAAATTAGGTAAAGGTCATGGAGAAGTCATTGAAAATCATTGGTGAAAAAGTGTATGAACCCTGATTACAGTATAAATATATAACATATCAACCAGGTGCAACATTATGGAACAGCTTGTGTCTCTTAGTGAAGTGAGCATGTTCCCTCGCTGTGTGTAAGGACATCCTCCTGCTGTCTGAACACCTGCAGCTCAGGTAACTCAGACACTTTAACCTATCCCTCAGGTGTGAAGGTGCTGAGGTATTCTTAAACTCACAACCATTAACCTTATAAGTAGAAATATCCACCAGATGGTGATGCTATTTTTGAAAAGTTGGAAGGCTTTTGACTCCATATATTTTATCTCAAACTTTTCATGAATGTTGTAAGAAAAGTGCAATTACTAACATGTAATAGTTGTAGTAGTTATTATTTGATAGAGTCATTCAATCACAGAAGACATTAAATCTAATCTTTTAACACAAAATATTGGAAGATGGAATATGATAGAAATACAAAGTAGTAAAAGTAATAAAAAAGTAAACTGTAGAAACCAATTTGCAAATCAATTAAACAAAGACATTAATTTATTCATTATTTGAGGTGAGAATGATAAAAAATAACTATTACTTGGAAAATATCATCACTATTTCATACCTAGACATTTATTATTAATTACATTACAAATGTTTTACTAATGAACTGAGCATAATAAAAAAAAAATCAACTTACTTCTTAACCTCCATTCGCTTTCACCCACGAACGATTGTATGATTTTATGGAAATGGTCTTTTGAATGGTGCTTGCTGGGTAATAGTTTCAACCGGTTTAGTATCAGCGCTCTCATGCTGTTAATACAAGTCCTTCATCACCGTTTTCATCGATACATCAAGAAGTATTCATTATTTTCTCCTCTAAATGCCCCCTATGTTCTCTCTTAGAGTTCTAGATACATACAAAACAAACTCAACATTAAATATATAACACTTACTTAAAAAATGCTCAAAGTAGTCACAGTTATAATGAGTTAAAACCCCACCAAGGCTTAATTAATTAAAACAATGTCGTGTGTATTTTGTTTCATTTGTAAACCATTGAATGTGCCATTCCTTATTTGAAATGTAGTAGTAAGGATGAGCAATATGAAGAAAATCATATATACATATTTTTGACCGAATATCTGAATATCAATATTGTGATTGTATGGTTGACAATTTATGCTTTCACAAAATAGTTTAATTTAATTTTAAACGATTAATAATGTATTTTGATTGAATGATATTGTATACTTTATGTACAGTACTGTATTGAAATGTATACATTATTTCCTTTCTCCAAATATCCTCTCTTAGAGTACAAATACATAAAACCCATTACCTTTAGCCCGCATGGTTTTTTCAGGCTCTGCACTTTCCCTCCTCACCTCATACCTCAAAGACCGTACCTACAGGGTGAATTGGAGAGGGTCAGAGTCCGACCCTTGTCAATTAACTACAGGGGTCCTTCAGGGCTCTGTTCTTGGTCCCCTCCTCTTCTCCTTGTACACAAACTCGCTCGGATCTGTCATTAGCCTGAATGGTTTTTCATACCACTGCTACGCTGACGACACCCAATTAATTCTGTCCTTTCCCCGCTCAGAGACCCAGGTCGTCGCACGCATCTCTGCTTGTCTAGCAGACATCTCTCGGTGGATGTCTGCTCACCACCTCAAGCTCAACCTTGACAAGACTGAACTGCTTTTCCTTCCGGGAAAAGATTGTCCCACTCTTGACCTAACAATCAACATCGGCACCTCTGTTGTTTCCCCGACTCAGACTGCAAGGAATCTGGGTGTGATCCTAGATAACAAACTGTCCTTCACTGCAAACATCGCTGCTACAACCCGCTGCTGCAGATACACGCTTTACAACATCAGGAGGATACGTCCCCAGCTGACCCAGAAAGCCACGCAGGTTCTGGCCCAGGCTCTCGTCATCTCACGCCTAGACTACTACAACTCCCTCCTGGCTGGTCTACCTGCATGTGCCATCCGACCTCTGCAGCTCATCCAGAATGCAGCGGCTCGTCTGGTCTTCAACCTTCCAAAATGTTCCCACACCACCCCGCTCCTCCGCTCCCTTCACTGGCTTCCAGTAACTGCTAGAATCCACTTCAAGACAATGGTACTTGCGTACCATGCTGTGAATGCACTGCGAGGGGGACCCAAGTTCCCATTAGCAAAAACACGTCGGTTTGCTATCCTGGCTTCAAAATGGTGGAATGAGCTCCCTGTTGAAATCAGGACAGCAGATAGCTTACACATCTTCCGGCGCAGACTGAAAACTCATCTCTTTCGACTCCACTTCGAGCGATATAATTACTAACAAAGAACTGCTAACAAAGCACTTATATACTAACAAAGGACTGGCTTATCTATAGCCAGTTGAGTAGCACTTGAAATGTTTGATGAAAATGAAACCTGATGTACTTATATGATTCTCCTTTCTTCAAGTTTGTATCTTGTTGGTCGAATGCACTTATTGTAAGTCGCTTTGGATAAAAGCGTCAGCTAAATGCAATGTAATGTAATGTAATAATAAACAAACCATCAGATATTGGCTAAAAACTAGTCACAGAGTCAATTCAAACTAATTTAGCTGAGTTTGAATTGAATAATCCATCATTGGGTTTCACCAAATGGATCCATAGTGTTGTTAGAAGGCTGCTTTGGATAATGGGATGTCTTTATGTGGCCTAATTGTGGCTTTGAAGCTGCCCTCTGGATAACCCGCTTGTTATCAAATGCGGTTCCTGTCTTACTGGGAACCCCTCCACGGATGCCAAGACTGACTGAGTCCCATTCTGCAGCGTTGGATTAATGTTCGGTTCAAGTTCAAAGGCAGAGCCACCCTGGATAAACTCATTATAAAAAACTGCAGCCAAAACAAGGCAGGGCCAGACTGCTGCACACGACATGTAGAGGCTTTAAATACCACCTCCATTCTGGGCAGTCCTGTAAATAACATGCAGTGGAGCGGGCGGTCAGAAGAAGCCGGGGAGACGTTATCTCGCTGTAGAGGGGATATCTATGGGGTGTTGCAGTCGTCATCCTCCAGATACTTCACTTTTATTGATTTGATGGCATCTTTGGCTGGTAGTGAATGTGAGCACACTGCAGTTTTTCCAGATATCACTACACAATGTGATGGTCCTGCTTTCATGCACATTTCCTTTTGACTTTCTGTTGTTTGTAGCAGTTCTAGCAGCTGCCCAGTTCTTACTGAACGTCGATACATTGGTGCAGTGATGACATATCTTTGTAGGCCGATCGGGAAGTTAGCATCTCAAAGGCTCCATCAACAAAATATTGGAATATTCTGCAAATTAAGCTCTGTGGCACATGATACATATTGGCACCAACTTTTAAGATGAATTTATCCATAAATGCAATCACCAGAAGGAAAAAGCAAATGTAATGCTATCAAGGAACTACATTACTGTTGCACGAATTCCCTTCACCACCGCTAAGCTAAATGCAGCTAATGTTCGGCAGGATGACGTTTAGTAGTTTCATTTTCCCCATTCCTTCATTTTTGTTTTATGAAACAAAGAAGCTCCAGACATTCACACGTGGGGCATTTACTTATGTATTTCCTTGATGTAATGTTCAGCTTGTGTTAACCACAGACCTTATTTCAGGCCATTAACCAAAAAAAAACAACTACAAAACAATGACTTCGAGACAAGCGAACAGATAGTGCTGAGATGCTAACTCATTTCCAGGTTTAAGGACTCATTCCTGTCCCGCTCTGTTCCAAACAAATTTTATTTTTGCTGCAATGGAAGATAAATCACTTCCTGTATGGCAAGTGTTTACAGATGGTCAGAATAGAAACATGTCAAAGCGGAGTGAAATCAATAATAGCTGTAAGGATTATATTACAAATTGATTTATGTTACGGTGTGTGAAGCAGGTAGGACCCAAATGCAGATTAACGTGAACATTCCTTTATTTCAAGGCTATACTAACGAAGACAAAACAGAACACTCACCGACGAACTACACAAGACGAACCGACAAAGACAGAAAATCATATCATACGTATCACTAGGCTACCAGGGTGGGTGGAGGGGGTCAGGAGGACGGGAGTGAGCTGACCGCCCCCGAAGCACAGCAGAGGACCAGGAAGGGATCTCGGGCGGACGGCCCCGTGGCAAGGCAGAGTTCAAAAAGAGGGACTCGGGCGGACGGCCCGGGGCAAGGCAGAGTTCAAAAAGAGGGACTCGGGCGGACGGCCCGGGGCAAGGCAGAGTTCAAAAAGGGGGACTCGGGCGGACGGCCGGGGGGCAAGGCAGAGTGCAAAAAGGGGTTCTCGGGCGGATGGCCCGGGGGCAAGGCAGAGTTCGAGGAGGGGCGAAGACCACAGCTCTCAGGGGACTGGGCAGGAGCCGGTGTTGACCGGACAGTAACCAGAGCCGGTGGAACAGGTGTCGTCAAGATTCCCCACGGAAGAGGACAAGGAGTTGGCAGGACCCCCGGCAAGACATGTGATGTCGAGGCCTCCAACGAAACAGGACATGGGGTTGGCAGGACCCCCGGCAGGAGAGTAGTCGGCGGGACCTCCAACGGGACAGGACACAGGGTTGGCAGGACCCCCGGCAGGAGAGTAGTCGGCGGGGCCTCCAACGGCACAGGACATAGGATTGGCAGGACCCCCGGCAGGAGAGTAGACGGCGGGACCTCCAACGAGACAGGACAAAGGGTTGGCAGGACCCCCGGCAGGAGAGTAGACGGCGGGACCTCCAACGAGACAGGACAAAGGGTTGGCAGGACCCCAGGCAGGAGAGCAGTCGGCGGGGCCTCCAACGGCACAGGACATAGGATTGGCAGGACCCCCGGCAGGAGAGTAGACGGCGGGACCTCCAACGGCACAGGACATAGGATTGGCAGGACCCCAGGCAGGAGAGTAGTCGACGGGGCCTCCAACGGCACAGGACATAGGATTGGCAGGACCCCCGGCAGGAGAGTAGACGGCGGGACCTCCAACGAGACAGGACAAAGGGTTGGCAGGACCCCAGGCAGGAGAGCAGTCGGCGGGACCCCCAACGGGACAGGACAAGGTGCTGGCAGGATCCCCAGCGGAACCTCCAACGGGACAGGACACAGGGTTGGCCAGCAGGAGACGAGGTGCTGGAGTTGGCCGGTACGCCGACAGGACTCGGGGAACTGGCGTCGTGGGAGAGCCAGCAGGAGACGAGGTGCTGGAGTCGGCCGGTACGCCAACAAGACTCGGGGAGCTGGCGTCGGCTGGAGAGCCAGCCCTGTAGCCGAAACTGGAGTAGCCGGAACCATGGCTACTGGGGCCGGAACCATGGCTACTGGGGCCAGCACTGGGGCTGGAACCATGGCTGCTGGGGCCAGAACTGGGTCTGGAACAATGGCTGCTGGGGCCAGAACAGGGGCCGGAACCATGGCTGCTGGGGCCAGAACTGGGGCTGGAACCATGGCTGCTGGGGCCAGAACTGGGGCCGGAAACATGGCTGCTGTGGCCAGAACTGGTGCTGGAACCATAGCTGCGGCGGCCAGAACTGGGGCTGGAACCATAGCTGTGTGGGCCGGTTCTGTAGCCGGAACCATGGCTGCTGGGGCTCGGGCTGCTAGCCTGGCCTTGCGACGACTCCTCTTAGCAGCCGCCTGAATACTCCGTGGACCTCCATAAGCCAGACGAGTTCCAGAATACAACTTCTGGACAGGAGCAGGAACTGGGGCAGAAGCACGGGTTGACTTCAGGCGGAACCCACCAAGGCGTATGGTGCCAGGTTGGGAATTGGGAGACATGGAGTTAGCATGCCTGGGGCTAGCAGGCCGGGAATCACATGTTTCAAGGAGGTCCAAAATCCAGTTAGGTAAGAACTCCACAAAACATAGTTTCTCTGCTGCCAACCGGTGCGCCTCTACCAGAGCGGCCCTCTTCTGCCGAACACTGGACGCTCCCTTCCACCAATCGAAGCAGCAAGCCAGATAGAAGTTAAAATGCTGTAATTCTACCTCCCATGTATCATCTGCTGGGTCCATTTGTTGGTCTGTTCGTAATGTTACGGTGTGTGAAGCAGGTAGGACCCAAATGCAGATTAACGTGAAAATTCCTTTATTTCAAGGCTATACTAACGAAAACAAAACAGAACACTCACAGACGAACTAATCATGACACAAGACGAACCAACAAAGACAGACAGAAAAACCAGAACTTAAATACACACAAGACTAATCACACAAACAAGACACGGGTGAGGAGGGAGGAGAAAACACAGGGACACCAGGTGAACACAATCGGGTAAATTAGACACACCAGGGAAACTAACGACAGGGAACCACAGACAGATTTAAACAAGACACAACGCAGACAGAAACAGGCAAGACAGGAGGTGAAGACCTTTCAAAATATAACATGAAACAAAAGACAGGACAAGACAAAATACAATACAGACATATCGTGACAATTTGTTGATAAACACAATAATTAACGGCAACTATTCTCATAATAATCGATAAAGTGATTTTCAGGCAGAAATGGCTAATGATGGCTATAGTCTGATTATTGAAAATAACATTTTATTTTGCCAAATTGAGTTCAAAATCTTGAGAAGCATTTCCAAATAAACTGGTTACTTGGGAATGCCTCTATTCATTGTGTCATGTTTAACTGATTTAGTTTCAGTATTTTCACTGTTATAGGTCACACAATGAAATGTTTTCATACACACATCTGGTGTTGTTTGGCATTTTACTGAAGCAAAATACTTTATGCAAACAAATCCCAAAAAGCATACTTCCATTTTCTGGGTCTGATTTGTCATGTAGACTGCTAAACCAATTACTCATGAGTAATGTTACTTTTATGTTGCTCTTTGGTTGACGTTTCTCTGCAGGGACGTATGTGGTTTGACATGATGATGCATCGTAGAGTAGACAAACATCTGGATGCAATGCAGACCACTTCCTGAGGAGGTCTGAGTAATCACATCAGTCCATCAGAGCATCATAAGTGTGCTTACATCTGGATTCATACGCCATTACGTGTGATAGGACAGCTATCCAATCATCAGTGTCATATTTATGCAAGGTGTAAACTGGCTGATAATCACTGAGTAACTACTTTGTGTGTGTGTGCAACTGAACTGCCTGTGTGTCCACGAAGCTGTCATGAATTTGAATGTCGGAGCGTTTGTGTGTGTGCATCTCGATTCATATCAGTTTGAGTCTTTGTGCATGACTGATTGCTTTGTCTGCCTGACCACAATTGAAAAGGGATCCATCTCTCTCCTCTTTACTCCCTCCCTCCCCTTCCTCTGTGTGTCTCTATCTACTCAGTTCCACCTTAAGAGGAGCTTTAGCAGCCTGTCGTGTTTGTGTTGAAGCCAACAGGCACAATATATTACAGTCTAGGGCTTGCTGCTGAAAAGCCCGCTGGATCCTCCACTGACCTGCTGTTCTTTCCTGCTCTCCTCGCGGTTTTTTTCCACATTTAGATTAAAAACAAAGCCCTCCCTCTCTATCTCTCTTTTCTCCTCTCCCTCCTCTCTTCTTCTTTTCCTCTTTTCTGCGGCAGACTCAGTGTGTCAGAGAGAGAGGCTGAAGAGGAGGGAAAAAGCAGAGACTATTTGCACGGAGCTGAGTGTGTGTTTATGTTTGTATGTCTCTCCATTGGTCGGCTGGGTGAAGGGGCACCAGGAGGAGAGGAAGAGGAGGAGGAGGAAGAAGAGGGAAGCCTGCCTGGATGAAATTCTCGGTGTCACTACGTGTGGACCTTGACTGATCCCAGGGTGAGGAAAAGGGAGAGAGACACTGAGGGGAGGTGGGGTGATTGAGACTTTCACTGTGAGAAGAAGAAGGAGGAGGAGGTAAAGTCTGGTGCTTCGTTTGATCATGACATGAGTGGGAGAACGAGGCGACGGATTGAGCGCTCTTCAGTTGTGTGTCAATAGGAATTCGCCCTAGAAAAGAAGAGGAGAAAAAACACAAGACTCTGGAAGTAGACTGCTGCCTTCAACCCAGCTAAGGAGCAGGACTTACAGAGAGAGTGTGTGTGTGTGTGTGTGTAACCGGTGGAGGGCAGAGGAGTGGAGGGCCAGGGGACGAACCTGGCCATCAAACGGACTGGCAGCCTCCCCTCTCCTGGGATCATGTACCCTCAGGGCAGGCATCCGGTAAGTACCTCCTTATGTCTCTTTCTCCATGTCAGTCTCACTCTTTTTCTGTCCGTCTGTCTGTCTCTCTCAACTCCAACCTTGTCAGTTGTGTCTCCCCCTGCCCTCTTCATTCTCTCTCTGCCCTCTCCACGCCTCCCTGCCTCTCTTATCTTGAGTTTTTCCTTCGTCTTACTTCCTCTTGTTTTTGCATTTTTTGTGCGTCTTTTTTTCCGCTTGTCCCTCTCTCTTGTTTAAATAAGGACTGTACTGTAACATGAGTAGTGAGGGGAGGGGGGTTGTTAGGGCTTAGAGATTCCCTGTCACACACACACACACACACACACACACACACACACACACACACACACACACACACACACACACACACACACACACACACACACACACACACACACACACACACACACACACACACACACACACACACACACACACACACACACACACACACACACACACACATACACACCCTCTCTGTCAGCTGCACCCAGGTGCCTTTGAGATCTTGTTGATGGTTAGCCGTGTAGGTGGCACTTAACTGAATCTGCACTTCTCAGCGTGTGTGTGTGTGTGTGTGTGTGTGTGTGGGTGGTGTGTTTGTGTTCCTCTATTAGTGTTTTAGTTGGCTCTAGTGGTTGTTACGTACGTGACCCTGTTTGTGTGTAACATTTAATAGATCTGTGTATGTGTGAAAAATTGGTCAGTACAACTGTCAGCTATCCATTTGCTCATTTTGATTGCTAAGGATACACTTGTGCACACACACACACACACACACACACACACCCACACACACACACACACACACACACACACACACACACACACACACACACACACACACACACACACACACACAGGCTGATTAATTGATTAATTAAATGAATTTACATTTCCTCTAAAAAATGGACGTTGAAGCACTTCCTCTTTATTTCCTCTTCAAAGTCCCTTTTCCTCCTTCAGTTTCCTCCTCAATCAGCGGTGAGAATTGGCCGTTAATTTACCTGCCAGGCTAAAATAAAGGTTAAAACAGACTAATAAAAAGCACAGAAGGATGAATGACAGCTTAGGCTCAGTCTGGATTAGGCCATTCGTTTCACAGGGGCCCCGATCCGGTTGCTATAATCAGATTTGGTTTTCAGTGTCTTTGTATCTGCTATAAATGGGTCACTGGCCACTTTGCCTCTCAGCCAGCAAGCCAGCCCCTCACTCATTCAGCCAGCAAGCCAGCCAGCCCCTCACTCAGTCAGCCAGCCAGCCAGCCAGCTAGCTATCACACAGAATTATGAATGACATTTTCACAAGAGGAAGTCATGAGGAATCAATTATATGTACAGAGAGAATGCTAATAAGTCAGCCGCTGGAAGAGGAGAGAGAAATTGAAGCTAAGAGAGAAGTGAAAAACAAAGGGGAGAAAGTGTAAGATGTAAGAGCCAAAAAAGAGAAAGAATTATGTAAAAAGGGAAGGCCGGGGGTTGGAAGAGAAATGGAAATGAAGGAGAGATGCAAAGGAAGAAAAGAGCGTTAAGAATCCTCTGTTCTCTCCTTTAGAGGCATATCAGAGCACTTCCTGCTGCGATGCTCTGTGTTCGTGATAAAGTTCAATCGCGGATACAGCCAACTCCAACCAATCGATAGCCTCCATCTCCTCCTCCGTTTCCCTCCCTCCTTCCTCTGCAGCTCTCCTCTGCCAGGGGAACTTTATTTCTGGTGTTGCCTTGAAATGTGATCTGCAGAGAGGTGTGAGGGTGAAAAGAACAGTGTGTGTGTGTGTGTTTACAGACTGTGTATGAGCATTTACATACATGTGTGTGTTTGTCCTCATAAATGCAGAGCAGAGTAACCTGTAAAATATTCAGAGCATTTTTTTCTGCTGGCATATAACTCTCCTTGCTGGTGCATTCAAGGAAAATCCAATATTTCAAAAATCACAATTGGCTGATGGAAAGCACTGCATGATGATGCCAGTAAATGAAATCATATGCCACTATAACAGGGTGTCCGCGGGGTCTTAACAAGTATTAAAAGTTGATAAATCAATTTAGCGAAAATGAAGGCTATTAAAAAGTATTACAGGGCATTTTCCAAGGTTTTACATTTTGTATCTTGTTTTCAATAAGTATATAAATGGTCCAAAGAGGTTGTGTTCTACAGTCTGCCTGAATGTAATCATGGCGTAGGTGTGTAGTGTGATTCTGTGTAGTTTATTGATGGCATCCCGTTGGGTTTGACGTCATCTGAACAGGACATCGCACGCTCACTGCTTGATAGCGCGAAGGTCCGTTTACGCCGGTTGCTAAACAGCATCGTTATGGGGAAATGCAAGTCTGCGTCCAAATGGTTGGAAGATAAGGAGGAAGGACAATCAATACTGTATATAGTCAATGTGAGGTAAAGTGTCTCGCCAAGGTAACCGGTTAAAACTCAAAGTCTTGATGAGGTCTTAAAATGTAGGAAAAGGGTCTTAAAAGGTATTACATTTGGCTTCAGGATTCCTGCATATACCCTGGATAAGCACACCTGGATATTGTTTAAAAGGCTAAATGAGCTGGTGCTGTTAAGATTGTTAACCTCAATCTTTCATTCATTAAATCTATGATGTACAATGTGCTATCAAATAGAAGCGCGAGAGTAACAAAGTGATGTCACTATTTTACAGAAGTAAACAAAGGAGTCCAATGGAGACCTTTTTCATGCACAAAACCTATATAACGCACTACAGGAAAGGGAAGCCCCAAAATACATAACATGGCCCCTTTAAAGTTACAATAACCCATGTGAGTTCTGTAAAAATACATGTGGTTTGTAGTTAATCTCTTTCAAAGATCTGATGGTACTGTGCAAATGCACGACTACACATCTGTCGTCTAACTTCCCAGTGAACAGGCTGGACTACGCAGCCTTGATGTGTCCTTGTTGGAGTCAGTCAAAGATCACTTCCTGTCAGAAATAGACGGACAGAGCTGCCTTCATGTGCCTCTGGAAATGATGAGGAAGGTGTCTCAGGCTGCGATATTTTATCAGAGGAGAAGTCAGACTTTGTTCTCCTCGCTCTCTGGCAGGAAAAGGTTAACGCTGATGGCTGATTTGCCAGCCGAGCGGAGCTGTAATTGGTTCCACTGGATTTTTGTGGCAAACATTATCAGAGCTGTGAGAATTGATTTGTCCTTGTCTCTTTAGTGCTGTGTGTATGGTTTTTGTGTTAACAATGTTTGCTGTTGGCTTAGATGTTTTAAATGTGTGTGTACATCTCCTGTGTAAGGCTTTGTTTTATGTGTCTGCTTGTGCCCTTAAGTGCAAACTGTCTTTGTGTGTTAGTATATGTATGTCTTGGTGTGTGTGTAAGTGTTTGTATTTGTCCTTGTGTTCTCGTTAAAGGGCTTGTGTGTGTGTGTGAGCAGCTGTTAAAGTGTGTGTGTGTGTGTGTGTTTAGACCTGGGGGGGAAGGGGAAAGGAGAGCAGGGTTTGCGTGCACTGTGTGCCAACAACAATAACAATAAATAATGTCCCAGTCCGACCTCGACGCTGCTGTGAATGTACGAGCCCCTGATTGGCTGCCTATCCCCGGCGAGGAAGAGAAAGAAAGATTTACTGCGTGTTGTCATGGTAAACAAAGATCTCTATAACTGCTACATCATTTCACATATATATTAATTTAAGGGCTAACTTCGTTACACACAAACACACCTCCTATCAAACATGGAGGTTTCTTTCTGCTTCACTCCTGGCATGTCTCCAGGTCAAAGTTAAGCAGAATTAAAGTGTAAGGTGTAGCAACGCTCAAATGTCCTCAATCTATACACGATACATCTATTGATCATCTGTCTGTCCTGGGAGGGGGTCCCACCTCTGATTCTTTGATTGTTATCCTTGTTATTATGGCAATATTAACACGTTTTCGTATGTGTGTTTATTTATGGTTCCCAAATATATATTGTTTAAAGATCGGCAATAACGTTGTATTGATATTTTTAACTAGAGTTTAGTCAGTAGGCCCTGTTCTGCTGTCTGCATGTGTTTCTCCCACAGTTGCGTCATTGTTTTTTAATGCGCCATCGGCCTTGAGAAAGTGCGACTGTATATGCCCTTGATCCTTGTTTCAAAATATGCTGTTTTGGGTCCTTGAATTTGAGGGAATTAGGCTTGGAAAATCCTTGAATTTACTGTTTAAGAAGGTCTGGAAAACTCTGATCGTACAATCTTTTCTTAGCCCTAGAAGTTGGGATGGCGGTAGTCTCGAAGATCAAAGTTAGACGTTCTCAAAGCCAGCGATAAAGACAGATTTGAAAAGAGATTACACTGTGGATAAACAATCTAATCCGCTCTGATCATTTTAGTACATCATGCATGAGCATCACTCAATCTTCGTTGGAAATATATGGTGACAATCAAACATCTGTTTAATTATTAGCAGGAGTGTGTGCGACCACGTGAAAAAAGAGAAGAAGAAATGAGAAGTGTGCCAAGTGTGTGCAGTACAATCTAAGTAGCTATTCGAAAATTGTGTGTGTGTGTGTGAGTGAGACTGTGCAGGAGGAGGGCGTCCTTCTCCTTTGGCCACCAGTGGGGTAACACTTTATTTTTACTGCCAAGTAAACAAACTATTGCCAAATATGTGGCCACAGACGTCACATATGCTCCGTTAATGAGAGCAGAGTGTTTGGGTGCGTCTTAAAGTTGGATTTTGAAGTGTGTGTGTGTGTGTGTGTGTGTGTGTATGAGATTTAATTTGTACATTCTGTAGTTGCAATGGCGGAGCTTTACAACTTATTACGTGTGTGTTGAATTGTGCAAGTGCTTGCCAATGTGGGTAAAGAGTTTTTTCGACATGCAACTGTGCTCCGTTTGCTTTTCCACGCACACTGACTGGACCTTTTTAGTTGTTGGCATCTTGCTGTGTCAGGCTGTTTGTTTTCAACATTTTGTGGCTGTAATGAAAGTCGTGCACGGTAAACAGCGCTGCAGATTGCTGTCACCTCCTACAGATGACATTCTCCCCTCTTTTCCCTTGTCATCGCCTTGTTTACATTTCATTTCCTTCAGCATTGCAAAGGCAACCCCGGGAAATGGCAAAAAGTAAAGACAATCCAGCTGTAGTAAGACGACCTACAGAACAACGGAAGAATCGTACAAACAACAACTTCTAGTCAGACATCAGCAGCCACCTAGATTAAGTCTGCTCTGTGATTTAGAAAAAAGAGCCTTTTCTATCCTGTGTTCTCCTCTTTGTCATCAAAAGAAACGATCAGAGCGAGAGCTTGGATGGAGTCCAGAGACTCTTTTCGCTGCCAATCTTTCCCTGATTTGTAATCCACCGCTGGCTTAGCATTAGCTCACTAGCTCTCTGAATGACTGGCTAACTTGCTGACTGGTTCAATGACTGCCTTACTTTTGATTTACTGGTTGGCTGCTAATTTAATTGACTGTCAGACTGAATGACTGACCGATGGAGTGGCAAAGGTGTTCATTGGTTTTCAGCACAACAGGAGGTGCCACTAACTCTAAATGAGCTGCTTTTGTTGGGGGAAGTTGGCTGCCTCTCTCCGCCAGAAATTGGAAATCCTTTATTCGTCCCACAGTGGGGAAATGTACATTGTTACAGCAAAGGGGCAGTGAGGACAAAAGGCAAACACATGATTGGTAGAGTAGAGGAATAACATATTAAGCATAGCGGGAAGCACACTTTAATCAAACCTGTGCACATCTATGGAACCCAAATTAGAAGCAGCAATATAGTAAGTAAAAGTAAGTATAAAAGTAAAGAGGTAGCTACAAAGGACACAATAAATACTGTCACAAGTAAGAAGTGTACATAGCACAGTCATCTCTTTAACAGCAGTGTAACACTCTGAGGTAGTGGACATAGGTATTATTGCACAACAGTGGTACAGTGGACATTGGTTTGGTGGTCTTCTAAATTAGCACATAAATGCTAGTTTTGAGCAAAAAAGCCCTCTCAAATTAGGTGACAAACACTTTTCCAGTAGACAAGTGTGCCCTTTTGTGTGTGATGTGTCACATAAGACGCGCACTGTCGGAGCTTAGCCCAACACTAAAGCTACGGAGGTGTTATAACCCAATGACCTTGCTGACACATTATACTGTGTGATTAAGATACCGTATGTTGTGCTTCGATGAAGAATTGGCATGGCTTGTCTCCGGCTCCGATGTGCATCATCTAAATACAGTGAGTCCATATCCATCCATATTTCATTCGGTGACCGAACAAACAATTCTTGCAGTTCTTGTATACAAACTCGCGATACAGCGGTCAAAACCATATGCCCTTCCAGGGTCGAAAACAACAAAGCATATGTCATGACACGCCCTAAATACCTGTGCCCCTGGCAATAAGACAGAGACAGTATTTTCCCTTTGGAGCACACAGTCACTATCTGTTTTAGTTTCTCTTTCAAACTCTTAAACCAGTGTTGGGGATTGTTTGAACAGTGGATGGATACTTTTGATGAGTTTTCTGTAGTTTCAAATGAATATGAGTTGTGCTTTGTGACGATCAGCGTGGTGGAATTAATCGTTCTGTAAAATCACTCTTGTGGCTTTGAAGAAACATAATTATTGTATGTTGTATATTCCTGTTGATTTGAATTGACTTCATAAAAACGTCCGTCAGGTTGTCATGTTCCCATCACTGCAGATAAATGTTGGAGACGATAAATACTTTGCCGAGTAATTTGTCCGGGGAATGAATGCCAACTGTAACCTTTCCCATTAAAGACAAAAGCCAGATGTTAGTCAGTCTTCTGCCAAGTGGGAAAGAGGCTTGAGTCATCGTCGTCTGAGAAATTAAAGACAAAACTGTCAGAAAGGGAAATCTTAAAAGTATAGTTGATATGCTAGCTCTTCCCAACGAGCTGCTTCTTCTGTTCGCTGCTGCTCACTTCAGCCGACACAGACAAGTACACAAGGGACGCTGGCACTCCTCTGCCACACTTGCTATTTCTCATCTATTCATGTGCCTTTTTTCCTAAATATTTCACCAGCCAATTATTATTTAATGCGCTATCTGAATGTGTCTCTGCTTGTGTCAGCGAGAGACACGGGCAAAAGGAAGAACAAAGGGGCTAAGAAGGAGAAGTAAAGAACAAAAGAAGAGCAGAGGGAGGGAGGAACGAGGGCACAAGAAAGAGAAATGTTTTGTTTGTGAGTGTTTTTGTTTCAATGAATGCTTCCATGCATAGGCTTGCCTGCTTATGCCGTGTGAATACTCATATGTTGGTACGGAGATTTGCCAGAGGGCTAAACAGATAGACGGAGCAGATAAGCAGAGAGATGGAATCATTTCTGTCCCAACGACTCCCAGACCTGCATCTGTTTCTCAGTTGCTGTCTCACTCATGCAGCTGCTTGAACAGAAGACACACTGCCACACAAACAGACAGAGACAATGGGTGTTTCTCAATGTCGAGGAAGGCTCCTCCAGAGACACTATTTCAAGGAAGTCATCGAGTCCCGCCGAAGGACTGTTCCAATGTCCAGGATGCTTGGAATTCTACCGAGGTCGGCGTCCTTCGTTGCGGGAAATTTCGAGACTGCACATGTCTTAAAATCCCCACAATGCTTTGCACACGGACCAATTTCCAAATCTTTGGCGGAAATCGCGCTCCATTTAAGGCGGGGCCTCGCATATGACGCACACCTGCACGCCTGTTAGCCTGTTGCACCATTCTTCGTTTTCCGAGGCTAGGAAGGATTCTTGCATCGCTTCTGAAGGACCTGTCTCGGAGGGACATGTCCTACTAAGGAAGCGTCCTCGACATTGAGAAACACCCAGAACCAGACTGACCCAGAAATCAAACAGAAAGGTAGTGACTCAAATGGAGTAATGGAATTCACTGAAAGAAGGCAGATTGTCGCAGCGACACTTTCAAATCAAATCAAATCAAATTTTATTTATAAAGCACATTTAAAAACGATGTTTGGTCGAGCCAAAGTGCTGTACATGTAATAAAAACATTTTACTGCAGTGCAATTGTAAAAAAGACAGTCATTTAGCAACAGCAAATATAAAAAACAATACACAGGGAAATGTCAGTAGTCGTGCGCCGCTCTAGCTAGAAAGCCTGAGAGAAGAAGTGAGTTTTTAGATATGATTTAAAAACCCCTAGGGTCTGGGCCGACCTCACATGGAGGGGCAGAGTGTTCCAGAGCCTCGGGCCAGCCGCTGCGAAGGCTCGGTGCCCTCGTGTTTTGAGCCTAGTCTTCGGCACTACCAGCAGCAGCTGGTCAGCAGACCTTAAAGCTCTGGCTGGGGTGTAGCGCTGGAGGAGTTCAACTATATAGGCCGGAGCCAGCCCATTTAGAGCTTTAAAAACGAATAAAAGGATTTTAAAATCAATTCTGAACTGAACTGGAAGCCAGTGTAGTGAGGCCAGAATTGGGGTGATGTGGTCGCGCTTTTTGTGTCCAGTCAGCAAACGTGCAGCTGCATTTTGGACCAGCTGCAGGCGTTTAATTGACGCGTGGTCCATACCCACATACAGAGCGTTGCAATAGTCCAGTCTCGAGGTCACAAAGGCGTTGATGACCCTTTCCATGTCTTTAAAAGATAAATAGGACTTGGTTTTGGCCAATAGTCTTATTTTAAAAAAGCAGGATTTGACTACGCTGCTGACCTGCTTATCGAATTTAAAAGTGTTCGTCAAGGTCACGCCAAGGTTCATGACCGAGGGGAGGATGTTTAGTTGGAGGGAGCCCAGAATAACAACCTGAGAGGCTGGAGGTTGTGGTCCAAAAAAGATGACCTCCGTCTTGCCCTCGTTAAGAGTCAGGAAGTTGTTGCTCAGCCAGGATTTGATCTCCGTTAAGCAGTCCATCAACTGCTGTAGTGACTGTGTTATGTTTGCTTTGAGCGGGAGATAAATCTGGACGTCGTCAGCGTAGCAGTGGAAGGGAATGTTGTGTTTTGTTAGAATAGAACCTAGGGGCAGTATGTATAGTAGGAACAGGATGGGGCCCAGAATCGAGCCTTGGGGGACCCCACAGGTAAGAGGGGCTTTGGCAGAGGAGAAGGCACCTAGCTGCACTGAAAAGCTACGGTCCTTAAGGTAGGACCTGAACCATGCGAGGGCAGAGCCTGTGATGCCAGCGGACTGTTCAAGCCGTGACAGCAGGATGCCATGGTCCACGGTGTCGAAGGCAGCTGTCAGGTCCAACAGCACCAAGACAGCTGGGCTACCTGAGTCGGCGGCTAGGAGCAGATCGTTAAAAACTCTTAAAAGGGCTGTTTCAGTGCTGTGCATGGGTTTGAAGCCAGACTGAAACTTTTCATGGATGCCATGAAGGATTAAAAAAGACTGCAGCTGGGCGATGGCACAACAGAAGAAACATCACGGGGATTAATGATGGAGTTGAGGACATTAAAAAGAACCTGAGGTTTGTGGCTGTTTTTAGAGATGAACAGAGAAATGTGCTCTGTTTTGGCTGCTTTGACTGCCGTCTGGTAGTCAGACAGGGAAGCACGAAGGATTTCCAGGGAGACATGGAGTTTATCCTTTTTCCACTTTCTCTCAGCACGCCTGCAAGCGCGTCTGAGAGCACGAGTACAGTCATTGAGCCACGGTTCTGATAGAACTTTGTTGCGTCTAAGCGTAAAAGGAGCAACAGAATCCAGTATTGGTGTGCATGTCAAGTCAAACATAGAGAGAAGCTCATCAGCATTAAAAGCACAGTCCACATCTAATTTACAGATAGGAGAAGCATTAAAAACATCAGAGAACTGTGAGGCAGTCAAGGGGTTAATCGAACGCAGACGACGCGCAGGGGCACGTGATTCGACTCCTGCGGAAGGGATGGAGGTTGTAAACAGAACCGGTAAATGGTCTGAGATACGCGTTGCTGCACATATTTCATCCACAGATACAGACAGTCCAAACGACAATACCAAGTCCAAAGTGTGTCCTTTTTCGTGTGTTGGGCCAGCCACGGACTGAACAAGACCAAAAGAATCAAGGAGATTTAAAAAGTCCCTAACCAGAGGTTTGGACTCACAACACACATGGACATTGAAGTCTCCGGAGATCAAAACACGATCATAATTCACCATGATCCCGGACAGAAAGTCAGAAAAGTCATTTATGAAATCCTTATTGTGCTTTGGCGGACGATACACAACTGCGCAGAGTATAGGCGAGGCCGGATTCAGTTCAAAAAGCTGCAACTCAAAGCTAGCATAGCTAGTGACATGGTGTAGCAATCGGCACTGGAGGCTAGCTCTAAACACCGAAGCTATGCCCCCGCCATGGCCGGTGGCACGGGGGGAGCTGAAGAATGTACAGTCAGGAGGAAGAAGATCAAAGAATGATGTGTACTCGCCAGCGTGTGCCCAGGTCTCCGTCAGGAACATGAAATCCAGTTCACGGGAGGTGAAGAAGTCGTTCAGCAGGAACGTTTTGTTAGCTATCGACCTAGCATTTAGCAAAGCCAGACGTAGTTTTTGCTCCGGGCTTGCCGACGGTGTAGATCGTCTCAGCTGACGAAGATGTCCGTGGTGAACGCCGCGCGGGCCGGGAGCAGTCAGGCGGGCAGGAGTAGCTGCCAGTCGGACAGGAGGAGCAGTCAGTCGGACAGGAGGAGCTGCCAGCGGATCCAGCAGAGTCCGTAGCTCCGGAAAGACAGGGCGAATCCACCGATCCCTCACATGGCGTGCAGCGGGAGGGCCATGACATCCGAGGCGTGGATAGGTCCCGGAAGAAGCCGTCAGGTAAGCTTTTAGGTGGACCAGTGCACCACCACGCTTTCCCCGTCGTCTGAAGCGCTTTCGGCGAGGCAGGATGCGGGGCAACCGGCGCAGGTAGGTGGGTATATCCAACAGAAGAGGGGGGGGGGACGATTTTTGGTTGCCAGATGTGGTTTTGGGCAGCAGTATCAACTCCAGTGAGGGTCTGAGGTGGAGGAGAGCTTGGCGATCGTAGACGAGCAGAGCAGAGACATTCTGACAAACATAAAACAAAAACAAGAAAGCTATAGGTAGACAGCTGAGCGAGCGGCGGGCCGACACAGGCGCCATCTTGAATCACGTCAATCACGTCACGTTGATGACAAGGTAGAGTAGAGGTGCTAATTGAAGCGAGGAGGTGACTTCTCAAGGTTACACATTTGACCTTTAGTAAGAAATGTGGGATAATCAAGTTGTAGCTTAAAAAGGATAGGGGAAATCATTTTACTTTTGTATCTATACTGGGAATGGTGGGATGTTTTTGACTTGAGCCCAACTGATGAAACAGTGTTGGTACAGTCACATGATCCTGAGTCCTTTGCAGTTTTGGTTGATCCTGTTTTAAAGAGGCGTTAATTGAACTGCATTTATTTTATTTGTATATTGCGTTTTGGAGACTGACTTGCATGAAGCTTGGAGGTTGAGTTACATGTAGACAGCATGAGTTTTAGCTAGGTGTGCCTAATAAAACTATTGGCTGATAATTAACCATAATTATACATTTATATTAAATATTTGAAGTAATTTAGAAACAGTCTGACGATAAAATAGTGACACTACCAAGTTGAATTTTCACTTATTACAGTGAAAATCTTGGTTAATTCTTTAGCATTTTATGGATCCTCAACAATGTTTTAAAACTTTGTGTAGGAGGGAAATGCAAATATTGTATATTTAATTATGACTAATGGCTCCACGGATTAGTAGATTGACAGAACAAGTCATATTTGTGCAAAAAGGCTGAAAAAGCACTTTTCAGACTTTCAGATGCAGAGATTTCCAGCTTTTCCTTTATATTGGACGTTGGACTAGAAACTTGGATGGACATGGAAATTATTTGTAGCCATTGGATGCTTTAACATAATGTCTCATAATCTACTATACATCTATGGTAGTCGTAGCCATCATCTGAAGTGTCGTTTCAAGTTATCATATGAATGGTTCTCTATATAATCATTTACTTTATACTGCTAGTCGTGCAATAAAACCCAGACAGATACTGACAGGTGATGTTACAGCCACCTCCATCCTGTTATGTGATACAGCTCAATGGGCTTCACGTGCCCCTCCTCTCCTCGCCCCCCCCCTCCACTCCCACCATAGATAATCCCTCCTAATTCTCTGCTTGCCCGTGCCAGCTTGACCAAATTGTGATTGACTGCTGTCCCACATGGTGTATATTTGTGTGTGTGTGTGTGTGTGTGTATGTGAGTGTGTTTGTTTACGCACAAGTGACCCATCCCTCCCTCCCTTCCCCCTTCCTACACCTCCTCTTCTCTAGATTAACCGGATCAGTTTTGGGTTTCAGGATCCCCTATGCTGGCTGCTCACACACACTCACACACACTCAGACACACACACACACACACACACACACACACACACACACACACACACACACACACACACACACACACACACACACACACACACACACACACACTGGCGGTTGGCGCTTTTTGGCCCGTGTGACGCACTATTGGACCTCTAACAGTCTGGGCTGCCATCTGTCACAATACAGGAGAGACCAGATACACACTCCAATAACAAATGTTAGCTCTGGTGTACAAACGGCACGACTTGATGATGCCTCCATCTTTGTAAACACTGCAGAAGGATCCACATTTATTCACCGAAATAACTTATGGCTTCATTTAAGGCTAGGAGATGAGGAGGAAATCCAGATTCTTTCCAAATCAAACACCTCAATATCTTGTAACAATATTGTAACATATACTATTTGTGATTTCACAGAATAATTACACAGTGAGTTTTTAAAAACGGTAATCTGGATATGTTTACTAAGAAGGTTAATAATATAACAGAAAGGTCAGGGAAATACAGAAAAGTACATACATATGTTACAAATGAATAACTACGTATGTGCATATTTCTGCTTCACTTCTGTTGTTTGCATAAATATATTTTTAAATTACATTTGTATTGCATATTCCCACAAAATTATTCTTAATTTTCTATAAATATTCTCACTTTAGTTTCTTACTTTTCTATAAATATAAATATATACAGTATTTTTTTTATACAACGTTTTATGTGTTTACATTTGTATTCTATTTTCCTTCTTTATTTTATACTTAAATAGAGCAACTGTCACTTAACCCAATTTCCTCCGGAATAAATAAAGTAATCTGATTCTTATAATTCACTGTAATGCATGACACACTAATGCAATATCACAAAATCCAAGATCTATGATGATACCCAGCCTCATATCACAGTAAGATATCGCTATATCTTTCAGTTTTACCTTCAACTGTCTCCTATTAATTCTAATAAGCGGGAACTGGTTTGATCCCAGCTTTCCAAACTCTATCCTGACAGGCAGAGCTCAGCACACATTTCTCCTTTTGCCTGAGGAGCTTTTATTCTCTATATTTAATTTCCTTTTTGCTCATAAGAAGTATTACCTCTCCTGGCTCCATGAAACTCATTTGAAAAAAGGAGCAATTGGAGAATCAAAAGTAAGGCATTTTCTGGCCAACAGATAAAAGAATATCAAATCTCTCATCACAGAAGACGCCATGTCGACACCAACGGCCGCGGCTCTTGTATAATCCTGATCTGATCTGTGACTACGGGCCTTGTTATATGACTTATTGCTGCTGATGTAACCCGCCAGCAGCACTTTATCCGTGTGTATCCGCATGAGTTTGTGTGGTTCGTGGCAGCAGATGGTGGCGGCAGTTTTACCACTGACGGATGGACAGGATGGAGAGACAGCGCTGTGTTCAGGCTCTTCCTCCCATCCCCTGTGTGTCAGACGGATGAATGGCCGTCTATCTCTCTCAGTCAGCAGCTCTTCCATCATGCGTCTCGCTGCTCGTTCTTCCCCTCCTCTGTAAAGACGTCAGACTTGTCTATTACTCCTTTCATCCCTCAGCAGTAAAGGTGTAAAAATCCTGCTTTTAAAAGTAGAAAAAGAATCGGCAACAGAATATACTCAGAGCACCCAAAGTAAAAGCACTTATGCATTATGGCACATTTCAGAATCATATATATAGATACAATACAATACAACTTTATTTATAAAGCACTTTAAACCTCCAGACCAAAGTGCTGTACAGGCAAATAGATAAAACAAAGCATACAAAGAAGTAACACAGCTCAGCTCAACACCATATAACAAGTACAAGTAAAAAACAAAAAACAATTTAAATGCAAAAAAGCAAAACTCTGAAAGATGTTGAAACGCCAAATATTAAAACGCTAAGGAGAAGAGGTGGGTTTTAAGAAGCGATTTAAAAGCAGGCAGTGTGGAGGCCTGTCTGATCTCCAGGGGCAGAGCGTTCCACAGTTTGGGAGCCGCTACAGAGAAGCAACGGTCCCCTCTGAGCTTTGACCTGGTTTTAGGCTCATTCAGGAGCAGTTGGTCCGCTGACCTGAGAGATATACCTGACCTGAGACCTGAGATATTCATTAAGGGATTATTATTATTATTGATGACAGCTAATAAAGGTGGAGCTAATCTGTAATTACTTTGTATACTATTGCTGGATATCTCAACCTATAGTCATATTTTGATACACATCTGAAAGAATTGGGAGGTCACTAAGAACATTTACTGTACTCAAGTACTTAAGTACAATTTTGAGGTACTTGTTCTTTACTTGAGTATTTCCATGTTATGCTTTATACTTCTACTCGACTACATTTAAAGGGAAATAATGTACGACTTAATACTTTGAGTTTATTCTGATGCCAATACTTTTGTACTTTTAAATGCAGGATTTCTACTTGTAACAGAGTATTTTACAATTAAGTATTGCTACTTTTACTTTAATAAAGGATCTGAGTACTTCCTCAACAATTGAGGTCCACAAAATCGAATTTCTCTTGACTATTATTTAGCGCCACTAAACTGCAAAGACACAAAATGCAGCTTACACAAGGGCTGGCATCAAATGTGTCAACAATATAGATGATGGTTAGGATGTATGTACCTAACTTTAAAATGAATTTCTGTCGGATGAGTATCTATCCCCCCCCTCCTCCTCATCAATCCATCCCTCCATCCCACGTTAGGTGTGTTTGTTTCCCTGTGTAGCTCTAAATCTGCACAGAGTGTGTCTATCAATGGCTGTGTGGGCGTGTGTGTGTATCTGCATGTGCCAGATCACTATCTACCCTCCCCCCTCCCCTCGCCCACTTAGTGTGTGTGGTGCGAATCAAGGTCAGTGGGGATCTGTTGGCAAACCCCCCCTCCCTCATTCTCATCCATCCCATCTAACCCCTCCCTCCCTCTCTGCCACCCACACACACACACACATACACACACACACACAACACACACACACACACACACACAACACACACACACACACACACACACACACACACACACACACACACACACACACACACACACACACACACACACACACACACACCCAGATGGTTTGTGTGTGTTTTGCCCATCTAGATGTCCCGCTCCTCCTACTTCGGCTCAGTTTAGCTCGGCTCAGCTCGGCCCCCTGGATTAATTACTGGGGAACCCACAGCGTCCCTGACCTCCACCGCCGGACTAATTGAAATCTAATTGAATTGTGCTTGTCTAGACTAATGAAGCCCCGCCACTGAAACCACCAATCTCTTAGCCGTATAGCTGCAGGCCGATAGCCACCCAGCTGCACCATGCCGACGTATGGGTGGAGCGATGGATATAGAGCTCGGGTTACTTGCATGCTGGATGAATGTTTGATGGTTTTATCACAGGTGTTGTTAAGTTTAAAGTTAGGTCCATACATACATCCCAACCAGCATTTCTATTTTCGACAAATCCCAGCCTATGCGAATAAGCTGTGTTTAGTGTCTTTGCTGTTTAGGGGCACCCAATACTGGTCAAAGGAAACACATTTCAAAATAAAAGTGTCAAGGATATGCGATAAACTACACACACACACACACACACACACACACACACACACACACACACACACACACACACACACACACACACACACACACACACACACACACACACACACACACACACACACACACACACACACACACACACACACACACACACACACACTAAATCAAACTGAATTAGTAAAGCAGTATTTTATCCCATTGACTTAAGATGTTTATCAAACGGAAACATCTGATTATGATATGTGCATTTGCACTTAAGTTACAAGTTAGTCATTCTTACATGACTCCTCGGTGTTGCATTTTTTGGCACACCTGCATAAACACGATACCATTTGAAAAAAATCATCTACTCAAGCTCAGGGTTATTTACTTGCTGCATCAGTGTGTAATAGGTTGGAAAGGTTTGTATAGAGGGAAACTTACTCTCCCACAATCTTGGCCATGTCCTCAGCTGAGACGCTTATCATACAGTGTGTGCAGGGTTTACAGAGGTGGGGGGGTGTTGATGAAAAGTACCTGCCTTTGCACTAAAAGCGTCAGAGGGGGGTTGGATCCTAGCAGGAAGCTCAATCCTCCTGCTGAGGCCGATCACTGACAGGTGAGGAGAAGTGGCAGAGACACCTGGCAGTCTGCATCCTCCCCACTGTGCAGGGGAAATTAGCCAAAGCAATTTATGGACCGGAAGAGTCTTCTTACATAGAAATCTCCATAACCACTTCTGTTTACTCTGGATTTTCCTGGCTACAAACTGAAGCCCTGTTGCCAACAATAAACAACTACAGACACAAAAAAACAGTACCCTTGCTTATTGTTTCATGAAGAATATTAAGGAGCTATGAAGCAGATTGTGAAGCTGTGTGCAAAAGATGGCACCAGCGTTTGTACTGACTTAGGAAACCATGGTTATCACGTTTTATCGAGTCGGTTCTGTTCTTTTCTTTAATGTCAGGGTTTGGTAACGTGTCTTTAAGGAGCAGAAACTCTCGCACTCAGGTTATAAAGTGGTCTAGCAGACTGATTGCCGAGCTACAGCTAAACCTGAAGATCCTTTACCTCAGACAGTTACAGCGGTTATACAGCTTTATATTGGACAATAACTCCCCCCCCCCCCCCCCCCCCCTTCTGACACACAATGAACACGAACCTGAAGGAGAGCAGCTGTAGAAAGCGCTTTATGGGAGAGGAAGTGGAGGTGGAAGAGGAGGAGGAGGGGGTGTGGAGGTCAACCCCAGGGAGGTGTTTGTTTTGTTGGGTCTTCTTTAGCTTTTAGCAGGTGAGAGACGGAGCCGTGATTCCCTATAAGTTATTCATTTGACGCTTCCTCCCTTCTCAGCTCTTTGTAGGCTGGAATACATTAGCAGCCTGGCAGAGGGGAGAGGGGAGAGGGGAGAGGGGAGGAGGGGAGAGGGAGGGAGGGGGAGAGGGGAGAGGGGGAGAGGGGGAGAGGGGAGAGGATGCTAATGTGGAAGAAAGGAAGAGGATAGGAGAGGAAGAAAGGGAGAGGAGGGAAGGAGGCAGAGTCATTAGAGGAGGGGAACAGAGGGGGGAGAGGACACAGGTTTATGATGTGTGGGAAGGAGAGTGACCTTCCTTCTCACTTTCATCTTGGCTTCTCTCTCCTCTTGCCTTTCTCCCTGACACACACACACACACACACACACACACACACACACACACACACACACACACACACACACACACACACACACACACACACACCACACACACACACCACACATGCACACACACCCAGTTTCACACACTTAAATGTCCAGTGTCTTTGATTTTGGGGGATCTTTAAAATATTCATTACCATGTTTTCATTGGCTTATAATCACTTGAAACTCTAACCCTTCATATATCTACCTTTTCTTTAGCAGAAGCACACACACACACACACACACACACACACACACACACACACACACACACACACACACACACACACACACACCACACACACACACACACACACACACACCTGAGTTTCAGTTTTTAATTATGTCGTTCTTCTTCTTCTTCCTGCTCAGGTTCCTTTACAACCCGGCCAGTCTTTCAAATTCACCGTCCTGGAGACCCTGGACCGTATCAAGGAGGAATTCCAGTTCCTCCAGGCACAGTATCACAGGTACACACACACTATATTATAATACACACATGACATAAATAGTATCACATCCTCTTTGTCAATCGTTAGCACATTACAGTTTCTTCTCATCACAAAGCAGTGGCTGGTATAAAGAATCATTTTGTCACTTTCTTTATATCATATAATATGCAGTGGAAACACATTTGAAAGTGCTTTGTATGTACTATATCACACTTGGATGAGATGCATTGAAAAAGCAAACTGACATGACATGCAAAACTTTATCAGGACTCTTTTGGGCTCACTAACAGTACTCTTATATAAACTCACCAATATACACATGACGAATATAACTAGACACAGAAGGACTTGTGAAACTGACCTCACATGGACGTGTGATGAATTGCAGAGGAGAATAAAACACACACCCTGCTGGCATTTTCTTCCATGAAGGTGCTATCTTTCAGTGTCACTTTTAGCAGTAATAGATAGCCTGAGAATATTTTGTAGGTATCCTTACACAGCATTAAACTCGCTTTGACCTCTGCAATATCCCGTGGAAATTATAATTCACTTCAGTGGATTTAAATACACCATTTAATCCACGTGTGTCCTTCCTCCGTCCTTGTGCAGCCTGAAACTGGAGTGTGAGAAGCTGGCCAGTGAGAAGACGGAGATGCAGAGGCACTACATCATGGTGAGTCCAATCAGACCTTTACCACAGCTGTATTTGGAATTTCTTTTGTGTCTGGGCCAATCAGAACCTCTGAACAGAGTCTGATGGGTTCTTACATAAGAGTTGCAATCAGGGGAATTGAGTCTGCGCTTAGCTTTTTTGCTAAAGTGTATATTTAGTGTCATTCAGGAGTAAAAGATCTGTTGGCTCTTCTCTCTCAAGATACATTTTCTCTTCTCTGCTTTAACTTCTCGTTCCGTTCACATCAATATGCTGTTTATAAAAACAAACAACCCCAAGGCAATAGAGATTTTGAGCATTATAAAATACCCAAAACAGATTTTAACATTTGAGTCATATTGAACTGACATCCAGTTGTTTAAAAACAACTTTGAGAAAACACTATTATATTTAAAGGGGCCCTATTATGCTTTTTGGGGGTTTTCCTTTTCCTGTAGTGCAGGAGTAGACAACACGGTGCCCGCGGGCACTCAGTCGCCCGCAGGGGCAACGTGAGGCGCCCGCCGGGCACGTTCTAAAAATAGCTCGCCAAGAAAATCCAAAATGTATAAAATATACAAAACAAAAAAGGAAATGTAATTAAAAGAATCTACCCCATGCATAAACGAAACTTAAATCATAGCGAACTCTATCTACTTACTACAACTCTATATCTATCTAACACCCCTCCTCCCCCCACCCCCACAATGAATATCGACCAATCACGTTCTTGCTTGATTTGCGGGACCAGCGTTGCAGTCGGGAAGAAAAGCAATGTGGCTCCTCCCCGCTGATTTTCCTTCTGGCAGAATCAACACATGTTGGATTGGACAGATGTTTGGATTATTGAAAAGTATACAGCTCCCTTTCATCTGAGTGTTGAGAGCTGTATCCATAAATTCATGTTGTGCTCAAAGTGCACCAGATTGATGCATTTCACTTCAACATTTAAAAAAAACATCTTCCCGGGGGTGCATGCCCCCGGACCCGCCTAGAGGAGGTGAGGTCCCCCCTAGATGAGGTGAGGTCCCCCCTAGAGGAGGTGAGGTCCCCCCTAGAAGATGTGAGGTCCACCCCCAAATAAAGCAGGTTAAAATAATTAAATTGCATACATGTTCTTTTAGTAAACACTGAAACGGGTCCCACAGACCCAAACAGCACACAAAGGTTAAAGGTCAGCTTATCATAATGTTAAAATGTGCTAAATATATACACTGCAAAAAACAAAAAAAAGAGGAGTAAAAGTAGCCCCTGACTTGTTTTATTTTTTGAAAGTAGCCCTCATCCTAAAAAAGGTTGGTGACCCCTGCTGTAGTGTGATATATGCCTCCATTGTACTTACTTCTGGAACATAATGACATCACTATGTAACACTCCCGCTTCTATTGGCTAGCGCTTCAACACATTGTACGTGATAGGTTAATCATCCCTTAGCGGTTGACCAATCACAACAGAGCCAGCCAGCTAACCAATCAGAGCAGACTGGGCTCTGGTTTCAGACAGAGGGTACATTTTTTTGAACATTAAAGCATGGAGACATGTCACCATAGAGACACACAATACAAATGAGCATAATAGGGTGCTTTAATAACTGATCATTATCTTCTTTGAAAAACATGTTATTTTGTATTTGTATACACATTTGACTGTGTGTAATAGCATATAGTTTAACATTTCCACTAGTTGCACAAACCACTACTGAGCTAGTATTTTGTTTCTTCACTTTTTATCTTGCTCCCTCAAACTTTCCTCTTAAACCTACTTCTTCTTTTATCCATATCCTTTTCAATTTTCCCCCTACTTCAGTCTCTGCTTCATCTTTTGTTTTCTCTCGTGTGCTAACAGCCCGAGCTCCCTCTGCGTCGGTGTGTCTGAGCGACTAAAGGCTCACATGTATCGTAAGCCTTCGTCTGTGGTACAAAACCAACACAGAGCTGACCAGAATACGATATGCACCATCTGCTAAGCTGCTCGCATTTCATAAACCTGGGAGAGCAGGCGGGATCAGGGCCGTAAGCTAGATAGACACACAGATGGAGAGAGAGAGAGGCAGACAGGCAGATATATGGACAAACAGACTGAGTGTGAGAGAGAGAGGCAGGCAAACGGATAAAGAAGCACACACAGACAGACAGACAGGAAGACAGACAGCAGATAACAGATAACACACACACACAAACACACAGGAGATACACATGTCCATTCATCTTCACAAACACACACACACACACACACACACACACACACACACACACACACACACACACACACACACACACACACACACACACACACACACACACACACACACACACACACACTTGTTCTTCTCTTCCTGTGAGGATCTACCATTAAGTTACTTTATTCCTCAGGCCCCAACTTATCCTAATTCTGGTAATGACTGACATTAAGTGCCTGATTAAATCAAAGCCTGTCAAATCACAGTTTGACTATATAATCAAATGCACTGTTTGATAATGTCATAGCATTATTACTTTACAAATGGTTAAAATATTTTACGGGTGCACTTTTTTTGAACATTAAAGCATGTAAGCATGTCAACATACACATATGGACCTGAAGATTAGCATAATAGGGCCACTTTAATCAGGACTTGTGACCAAAGTGGGCGCTGTTTCACAAAAATGACAAAGGTACACTTAAAAGTAGAGATGATACAAAAACTTTTTTTATAAAGTTTTACCTGCGACCTCTCACTCAAACTAATCTCAAAATAAATGTTCCCGGAATAAAACAGTTGCAACAAAAGTAAATAACAACACAGCTGTTTCAAATGTTTTTAGAAGGAAACCTATCCGACTTTCAACAAGTTGGTATAGTAACGTTGTAATGTGGTTAGAGGAAAGCCAAACATCTTTTTTTATTTGAACATGCCACCCACATTGCAACCATACCGAGCCACACTTCCTCCTCGGTTTATTTTGGACTTGCAGGTGTTACAAATTGCGAGCTTTATGACTTCTTCATTCGTGCTGAAGAACTTCAACACCGACGACATGATGACAAGTGTATGTGTGAAGGTCTGAAGCGCACTGTGTGCCGCAGCTGCCTCAGTGTTGTTGCATGTGGGGCGTGTGTATTTTTGTGCCACTGTGTGTACTGCTCAACATGAAATCATCATGCAAATATGAGACTGGCGGGTGCATCTCTACTTATCAAATTCAAAATCTCAAAAAGCCAGGATTTAGGATTTTAAACTACACACACCTTCAACTGGTCCTTTTCAAAACAGAATGACTAGTCAAACCAACCTATCTTTAAAAAAAAATCCTCACTATGCTTCTCAAATTGGTACTGGAAGAAACATGTGCACATAATGATACCGAGCAGAACACACACAAAGAAAAACCTTTCAAAAAACCACAGCTATATCAAAAACACCCAGATTGTGTCATATGCAGAGTAGCTGCAGTGTAGTTATGGCAATGAAAAGCTCAAGTCATATAGTGCTAGAAAGAAACAGAACAGAAAGAAAATAGTGCAAGAGAATGTTGCAATTGACCAGTGTGCAGGTCAATGTGTAAGAAGCAGTGGTTTCACACGACTACAGTGCAGCAGGGCAACAATGAGAACAGACTCACATCCACCTTCTTCGCATGCAACTGTGTATCTTTCCTTGTACAGAGGCTATGGAAGACATTTGATCAAACTTTGTGCATATTAAATGTCATGGCCTTTGAGTCCCCTGCACTGTTGGTAAACTAAAGAGTAAGAGATAAGCACGAGAGCGTCTTCTGCGTTATGTTGTGTGTAAGTTCATGTCGCTTCAGGTGCAGATGCCACATCCATATACTGTATGTTAGCATAGCAGGCGGTTAGCACCCCAGGCTGTATTATTTGAACTGGGGCTCACTGTGGTGGAGTGGACGGCTTACACAGTGCTATGCAGCTTCATCGGCATGGCTCAGAAATGAGAGGAAGAGAAAACTGGAGAGAAAAAGAGATAGAGGCGGGAAAGAGAGGCTCAAAGGGAAAGATAGCTTGAGAGGAAAAAAGGCTCAGAGAGTGTCAGACAGAAAGAAAAACAGGGAGCAGCTGAGGGAGGGAAAGATACAAAGGGACGCAGAGATAAAGAGAATGAAATAGGGGAGGGAGGGAGTGATAGAGGAGATATGGAGGGATAGAGAGGGGAAAGGAAAAGCTGAAAAGGAATAAGAGAGACAACATGAGAAAGAGAAGATACCAAGGGACATATGAGGGAAGAGAGGAGAGACGGAGGGTGAAAAAATATGCTGTGAAAGGATGAAATGGAGAGAGAGAAAGGAGACTATATGCAACACAGAGCGAGAGAAAGAGATAGTGATGTGTTTGTGTGGGGGGGCGTGAAATGAAAGAAAGAGAGATAGAGAGGGGAAGAGAGAGCGGGTGCACGCACAGACACGTAAATAATGTGAAGCAACAACGGACTGGCTGCGCCCACAGAGGAGATAACCCAGAAGGCTATATTTAGCTTGTTAGGCCTGTCATCCACACTCAGGCCTGTTTCCACACTGCACTGCTACTGCCTCCACTGCTCAGTTCAGCCTGTTTAATATACAGGGGTCAGGGTTTGGAAAGTAGGGAGATGGTGAACAGGGTAATTAAAGCTAATGCATGCGGATGTGAAAGCTGAAACACCCAAGATGATATCAGGGTGTCCGCAGGGTCTTAAAAAGTATTAAAAGTTGATAAATCAATTTAGAGAAAATGAAGGCTATTAAAAAGTATTAAACTGCATTTTCCAAGGTATCACATTTTGTAGCTTCTTTTCAATAAGTATATAAATTGTCCAAAGAGGTTGTGTTCTACAGTCTGCCTGAATGTAATCATGGCGTAGGTGTGTAGTGTGATTCTGTGTAGTTTATTGATGGCATCCCGTTGGGTTTGACGTCATCTGAACAGGACATCGCACGCTCACTGCTTGATAGCGCGAAGGTCCGTTTACGCCGGTTGTTAAACAGCATCGTTATGGGGAAATGCAAGTTAGCGTCCAAATGGTTGGAAGATAAGGAGGAAGGACAATCAATACTGTATATAGTCAATGTGAGGTGAAGTGTGTCGCAAAGGTAACCGGTTAAAACTCAATGTGGCAATGAGGTCTTAAAATATATATAGAGGGTCTTAAAAAAGGTCTTAAAAGATCTTACATTTGGCTTCAGGATTCCTGCATATACCCTGGATATGATGATTCAGAAAACTTGTATTTGCTCTGTAAGGTGGCAAGCTTTTAACTAGATTTTTCATTGTTATGGTGTTTTTGCAATAAGAAAGTATAGAGTGGTGCAGTGGTGGCGTATTTTTGTAGGTTGACCCGAAGGTTAGCATCTTCGTATATCATATATTTAGCAGATAATAAGCTTTGTGGCACTACTTTGTGTTTTTTTAACGAACTACTTCACAGTCCCATTTCTGCGCATCACCACGGCTAAGCTAACGGCGGACTTGTGTCAGCGTGATGAAGTTTGTAGTTTATTAATTCACTTGTTAGCAATTGCTGTTTGTATGACATGAAGAAGCTTTGGACATTCACAAGTGGGATATTTACTGATGTGATGTCCTAGATCAAAATCATTTCAGGCTTCTAAACACAAACACGTTCAAAAAACTTCTCGGCATAGGAACTAGAAGTGGTAAAATGCAATGTATTTATCTAGGTTAAGGACTCCAGTTTCGTACAGACAGTCCATCTTGTTCTCATTCGACCACCCCTGGTTGTTTTCTAACCTTAATCAAGAAGACATTTGAACCCAAAACAAAATGTCTCCACCATCCTGACAAAACCGTTTTTGAGCTTTATTCTTACTTAACCCCAACTATAGTGCAGCACATTAGGAGGACATCAGACCCGAACCAGAACTCGCTTGTACATGTCGTCCTGGAAGGCATTTTCCGATGATGTGTTTGCTGTTTTACTTGGAAGACTTGTTGCATTTGGCACTGTCTTTATCTTTGTATTTTCCCTTAGAGAAAGTGCGAGAAAGGTGCCAATGTTGTCAGATCATCAGCCATCCTGTCATAACTTGCTTACTTGCACATTATTCTTGTCACAAATAAACCATGACTGCTGTAGGCGTGTGATTTCCTCAGAGGCAAATAACCTGAAAAACTAGACCTGAGAGACTTTCTTTATGTTGAATAGCTTTGCACCTTTTTGAGAGGATGTGACTCAAACTTAGTAAAGTGCAAAAGGCTGAAGTAAGCCAAGTATCGGTAGGTGTTAGTTTAGTTTTCTCCTGTAAACTTTTCCTCTCTGAAAGTTTGTTTTCCTCACCACTTTAATTCTATAGCTGGCAATGAGTTGGTTTTACACATTTCATGCTTGGAGAGATGATGCCATAACCTTCTCAGTGTTGCTGCAGTAAAACAGCAGAGGCAGGTTTAGAGATGGTGTGTTTGGCATTCTCTGTATCTTTTTGGATGGAATATATGTTTTATGTTGGCTTCTGTACTAGACTGACTCATTTTCTTTGTCGATGTGGAGAGACATTGGCACAGTGTAACTTTAGTGATAGCTGCACACACACAAACATCGAGTCACACACACACACCGCGAGTGTCTGTAGGCGTCTTGCTTTTCTCCTCCTGTTGTATTTATAATTCATGGCTCTCCGATTTCACTGCTCCCCTGGAATTCCTCTGTGTATTTTTAAATAAGGTTGCATTGCAGCCCCGGTTAATCATGGGGGGGGCGAAGACGTGTCGGTCACATGCTTCGACACAAAGTGCAAACAAGTCTCCCGCCTGCAGAGCCGCGCTCACCCCTGCTGGCCTTTAAGGTTGAACACTGCAAAGCGCAGATACAGAAAGCACGAGGCTCAACGGAGTGTGAAGGAAGAAGAGATACAAACGCTGTCTTGCATCATAAATCCACAAAAGATAACATTTTGATCTAATAACACCTTTCATGTCAACCTCTTATCTCCTTTGTTTACCCCACTACCTAGATGTAGTAAACCTTAAAATGGGGAAACCTTGAGAATGGCCTTGTTGTTGAGTTAATTCCTCTCTATGAGTATACACTAATTATACATTATATTAAAAGGGGCCCTATTATGCCTATGGGGGTTTTCCCTTTCCTGTAGTGTGTTATATACTGTAGGTTAGTGTGCATGTAAATGGTCTGCAAAGGTTAATATCCCAAAGTTTCCTCCACAGGGAGTTTCTCTCCCCAACACACCCCTGCCTTCGGACACTCCTATTGGTTAGCGCACCAGCCGGATAGACTAACAAAATGTTCTCTGGCATGCAAGGTAAAGAGATAGAAAATAAGAGACAGTAATTGTGATACTATGTCTTGCTTTTCATAAGATTTGTGGAGTCACTTTACTCATCTGAGTCATCTTTAGATAAACCTTCAGTGTTATAAGACATCCGCTTCCAGTCTCCAGCATCCTGAAGGTAATTGCTTCAAGAACTTCTTTCACACTTACTGCATGAGTGAAGGCTTTAGGTGCTGTTTACACGAGAACGCAAATGGTTGCTACTTTTCTCTTTCGTATAGCCCGTTCGTTCACACGAGGCCGTAACTGAAACGCGGAAACGGACCCCGCAAACGATAACGGGTCCCAAGGTGGATAGATCTGCGGACGGAACGCTCTGGGGGGTCAAACGGCTCAGTGATTACGCCTATACGATCATTTTCTGATAACAATGAAACCATAGCCTCTCCCCACCTCTGCCTCTCCACCATAGCCTCTCCCCACCTCTGCTGCTCACTGCTGTAGCACGCTACTGACCATGCTAGAGATGTTAGTGCAAAATCTACAGCTCCTCTACCACAACCATCAGCAACAAGTGGACATGGAGAATTACATGAACTACATGTTGCTAAATCCACCGCGGGGCATAAACAGAAGGGCAACCATGGCAACCATGCTCGGGGGTCTTCTTCTTCGCTGCTTTTGGTGTATTTTGTGGCAGAAGTACAGCGCCACTTACAGGCCCGGCATATGTACTACAACGTCTCCAGCGCTTTTGAGTGGTCTTGTGTGAACGGAATACTTTTTAGATATCGTATTCGTTTGCGTTTCGTATGCGTTTAAGTTTGCGTGTAAATGGGGTCTTAAAGTCAAATTAGGTATGTGGTGGTTCAGTTGCACCCCTAGTCTTCTTTTTTTTCCGAACTAGAATTGGGCAATGTGAAAAATATATACTGTGCAATGTTTCATTTGGAACAACAATGCTGTTCCTACCGCAGTAGTTTCTCACACCTAATCTCGTAATTGTCGCATGCTTTTTCATATCGCTTTGTCAAATCTATACAAGGAAGAGCTCTGTTTATATTACTACAGACATTTGAACCAATTGAACAGTTTATTAATAACACGTGGGGAAATAAAATAACCAAGTAAAACATTTCTTTATAATCCTTTTTTCCCCTCTTGACTGTTAGCAGACTTTCTCTCATTCTGTCAAAAACAAGAGAACACTCTTATGGGGGAGAGGACTGTGTAAAGAAGAAATGTCTACTGGAGGGTGACAGCTCGCAGGCGGGAATCACATTAGTTGGCTTCTCCATCACTGTGTGTGTTTTGTGTGTGTGTGTGTGTGTGTGTTAAAGTGAGGCCCACAGGCGCTGCAGGGGGTCTGCTGTTAACGAACGACCATGCTGTCTGCAAGAGACAAAATATAGTTGTATCAATCTTCTTGATACACAATAAAGACGGGAGGAAACACTTGTGTTACACTGAGTGTAGGCAATAATACTGTCACTTTTTATTTGACATTTTAAACTGCTGTACTGTTCAAACATGAAGAAACGTACCATCAATTAATATGACACAAAACCATCGCAAAAATAATGTGTGTGTGAGTGTTTTTGATTTGACTCCATAGAGGGAATAATTAGGAATGAAGGTAAAATGGTTTGCTGTCTTTTTTATAATTAAACTGCTGTGTTATCTCTTTTTGAAAAGTGGGCATCATTAGTGGACAGTAAATGACTGACATGTGATATTATGCAAACATCCATCATGCATTATAAGTGCCGGTGGATTGGAGGAATAGTTCATGATTCAAACCTGATACAAACACGTTAAATCAGCAACACACAGACTGAACTAGACTAAGCTCCTGCCATCAGTGGCTATGACATACTTCCTGTTTTTGCTTTGTGATAATTGTCTCAATGAGTTTTACTTTAAGTCTCCACTTGAAATTGTGACCGCTTATCAACTTTATTTAAATATAACTTGGTAACCTCAACATAATCGTACCACTTAATATTACAACATAAGAAATAAGGCCTAGTTCTCTTCTTTCTTCTTCTCATTTAAAACAATTTGTCATTGGTCAACAAAGTCATCTAACAGAGTAGCACAACAACTGATTGTGTTGATTGATTTATAATAATATATAGATTTTAGTTAATTCAATTAAAATACCTATTATGCTTTTTATATTTATATTTAAACTTTATTTAACCAGATCATGGCTGCAGTGTTTTGTCTCATGCCTGCCATGCGGATATGTGTTGGGACAGTGTGTGTGTGTGTGTGATTATGAGTGTGTGTGGTTGTACAGCCTATATCTGTGTATGTCGTCCGTTCAGTACAGCCCCTCAGGCAGAGAAGAAGTGTGTGTGGATTAATGCGCTGCTCTCAGCCTCTTACTTGGCTCCCAGCTCATCTGTCTGATTCGGGCTGACACACTGTGTTCTCTTCAGCTGCATTACAGTCACAAACTGCTTCAGAAAGGGGGAGGGAGGGGTCAGAAAAAGAGAGAAAAATGAAGGGGGAGAATAGAAGTAATAAGGCAAGTGAGGAGAGAGATGGGGACAGTGAGATATGGAGAGAAAAGAGTGAGCATAAGAGACAGAGATGAAAGACAAATATGAGAGACAGAGAGGGCACGAGGGCATTGGCAGAGACGGCAGAAAAGAGTAAAACATAACAAGGACATCGGAGGAGAGGGAGAAAAGAAACCGAGAAGAAACACATCAAACACAGAAAGGGGCACTTTGTGTGAGCATGATACAAGTAATGGAGATGGAGGAGAGCTTGAATAGACAGAAGGTGCATCTCATCCACCTGTTTTCAGGCACATTAAAAAAACAAAACAAGAAATATCGCTTTAATGTTATTTATTCTGGGCTAAGGATTGGAACAGTTTGAGGATGCGTTAAAGTCAATAGTGCTAAAGTGCAATGGAAACAGATTTAACAAATACATGTCGCGCATGAAGCATTAGACTTCAATATCAAGGATCTCTTTTAATGAAATACTGAAAAAAGCGTCAAATTAAAAGCGTCTTCTCATCGCTGCTCACAGATCTGATGTAAACTTCCTCACATTAATCGTTGAAAACACAGATGTCATATTTCCAGAGTTTCTCATCATTTCACAGCACAGCATCTTGTTGCGCCTTCGTTATCTGCAATGAGATGAGTGCTGCTTAATGTTTACCTTACCAACGGCTGATAATCACATATATGGAAACAAGCATTCATTTGCTATTTATTTTCTCCTAAATTTGGTTAAAATGTGCGTTACCTTTGGATAGAAACCTGACTGGGAAAGGTAATCAGATCAGAATACTTTATTTAACCCAGAGGGGAATTAATGTTTTGTGACATTAGGTCTATTACAGAATAAATCAAAAATACAAAAATATTTAAAATATTAATAAACAACATAAGAAGTTAAAGGTGGGGTAGGTCATTTTGGAGAAACCAGCTCGAGTGCGCTAGAATTTGAAAATACACAGCCGGAAAAAATCTGCCACTTCCTTCCAGAGCCCCTCCTCCAACACACACGAACGCGCACGTGACGAATGAGGGCACGAGATAAGTTTGTGCCCTGATGGAAGGCTGACAGGCAGGTAGGCCATCCAGTTACTTTAGCCGGGCCGGCTCAGACGATTGGTCGTGCTTTTTACAGCGCCACGGCTTCCACAGATGATGTTTTTTTAATGTATTTATTGTCAAAGCATTTCATTTATTCATTGCTATCGGGATGTTAAGAGCATTCCATGGAATATAACAAAAAGTGTTTCTGAAGTGAATTACCTACCCCACCTTTAAGGTACAAATGTGTAATAATACAATTAAACTAATATATAAATAAATAAAATAAAATGTGCACATAATTATGTAACATGTGTATATTACAATATACAAAGTGTTGTAGGAGTATTATTAAAGATGTACATTATTAAAGTCAAATGATCCTTTGAGATGTACAGTTTAATACTCTAAACATCTTAGGTGTTATTAGTAAAGAGTAAGAGAAAGGACACGAATGGTAGCGGATAAATCCGTCTGATGCAGGAAGGAAGAGGGCAGAATCTGATCGGGGATTGTTGTCCTCCCTGAGCTAAACTTTGCTCTGCCATCCCATAGTGGGAGTTGTCCTGGGGATTTAAGCGGGGCCAGATGTAGGGAAAGATTGAGTCCTTTTTAAGAGTCTTAAACCTGTCTGGAGTGTCTGGAGGCAAACAGGAGGAGTGTTCATAAAGATGGACTGCATTGCGTTATACCCTTAAAAAAAGTAGCATTAGTAAAGTGTATAAACAAGTTAAAGAAATTAGCTCAGGTAATATATATATCTATTATATTATTATCTTATAACTATTGATGTGTTCATCAGTTTATTGTTAAACTTAGTTATGTGGAGTTTATTTTAATTAGTTCCCCCCCTCTGCTTGAAAACGCCTCCATTGGACTCCTTTGTTTACTTTTGCAACATATTGACATCACTATGTAACACTCGCGCTACTATAACACATTGTACATTACATTACATTACATTGCATTTAGCTGACGCTTTTGTCCAAAGCGACTTACAATAAGTACATACGACCAGGAAGACACAGCCCAGAAGAAAAACAGAATCATATAAGTACAGCAGGTATCATAGAGCCACACATTTCAAGTGCTACTCAGCTGGCTATAGATAAGCCAGTCCTATGTTAGTATATAAGTGCTTTGTTAGTAATTCTATCGCTCGAAGTGGAGTCGAAAGAGATGAGTTTTCAGTCTGCGCCGGAAGGTGTGTAAGCTTTCTGCTGTCCTGATGTCAATGGGGAGCTCATTCCACCATCTTGGAGACAGGATAGCAAACCCACGTGTTTTTGCTGATGGGAACTTGGGTCCACCTCGCAGCGAGGGTGCAGCGAGTCGTTTGGCTGATGCCGAGCGGAGTGCACGCGCTGGGGTGTACAGTTTAACCATGTCCTGGATGTAGGAAGGGCCAGATCCATTCACAGCATGGTACGCAAGTACCATTGTCTTGGAGTGGATTCTAGCAGTTACCGGGAGCCAGTGAAGGGAGCGAAGGAGCGGAGTGGTGTGGGAAAATGTTGGAAGGTTGAAGACCAGACGAGCCGCTGCATTCTGGATGAGCTGCAGAGGTCGAATGGCACATGCAGGTAGACCAGCCAGGAGGGAGTTGCAATAGTCTAGGCGTGAGGTGACGAGAGCCTGGACCAGAACCTGGGCGGCTTTCTGGGTCAGCTGGGGACGAATCTTCCTGATGTCGTACAGCGTATATCTGCAGCAACGAGTTGTAGCAGCGATGTTTGCAGTGAAGGAGAGGTTGTTATCTAGGGTCACACCCAGATTCCTTGCCGTCTGAGTAGGGGAAACAACAGAGGTGCCGATGTTGATCGTCAGGTCAAGAGTGGGACAATCTTTTCCCGGAAGGAAAAGCAGTTCAGTCTTGTCAAGGTTGAGCTTGAGGTGATGAGATTGTACGTGATAGGCGAAAGGGTGGGACATCTCTAAGGGGTTGACTAATCAGGCCATCTAACCAATCAGAGCAGACTGGGCTCTGGTTTCAGACAGAGGGTGAAAAGAGGTGCTGCAGCACAGGCAGTGTGAGAAAAGAGCTTTTTGAACATTAAAGCGTGGAGACATGTCCTAGGAGAGACACAAAATACTGATATGAACCTAAAAAATGGCAGAATATGTCCTCTCTAAGAACAGAAATGTGGTAAATGTATTTATAATCCACCATTGCATCCTGTACTCATGTGTTTTATAGATATAAAGACCCTTACATCCACGGTCAGTTCCATCCAGTTCTCTCTGTCTCTCCCTCTGATGAAACTTCCTGCAATGAGTCTAAATGTCTGCTGTGACTGATTTAGTCGTCACCCGCTGACAGGACACACTGCAGAGCTGCTAACATCTGATGTGGGTATGCGCAGCGTGCTAATAAATGTTTTAACATCAGTGGTACGAGTGTGTGTGTGTGTGCGTGTGTGTGTGTGGGCGGGCGGGCGGCGGGCAGATGAAAGAGACAAGCTCACCCCAGAGACACTGATGAACAATGCTTTTGTTAAGGTTTTTTTACACACATCCACACCCACACAACACAAATAATACATGCAGACACAATCTGCTTGCACCCACATGTAGGCAGCACACACACACACACACACACACACACACACACACACACACACACACACACACACACACACACACCCACACACACACACACACACACACACACACACCTATTGTATGAATACACACCCAATCTATGATGCACGAGTATGGATTTACGCACGCACGCACGCATGCATGCACACACACACGCGCACACACACACACACACACACACACACACACACACACACACACACGTGTCCCATTTAGATAAATCACCTTGGATTAGACACACTTCCTAAAGCTCATTTTTAAAGTCTGCCAGCGTTCTTCACAGAATGCATACAGGAGATAGAGAGAGAGAGGCTGGCACTGTTGTCTCACACTCTCTCAACACCACGGGGGAGGAGGGAGGGAGGGAGGGAGGGGTGAACGAGAGCAAACACTCCCTGAAGAATGGGAGAGTAGATAGAGGAGGGAAACTCGGGAGTGAAGGAAGAAAGAAAGGAAGAGCAGCTCATTGAGAGAAACGCAGGAATGCTTTCCGTCTGCCCTGAGGATGACAGTTCTGTTATTAGCAGCGGATAAGACGTTGGATATGTGCAGGAGAGTGGAACAGTACAGTGCGATGAGATAAACAACAATTACTCTGCAACCTCATTCATCTAAAGTAACACAAACAGCAAAGTAGAAGATGGGCGATGAAAAGGGAGATTGCTGCACTTCTCTTATTGTTAATATTGCTAGCATAAAGTCCTTCTTTCTAAATGTCAAAGGTACGTTATCAGTCAAATCCATGGGTGTACCAGGGTTTATCTTTTGGTACCAACAACAAGTTAATGCTTCTAAAAATGTTTTTATTTTGATTGCAAATCACAATTTCTTGTTTATTTTCCAGTGTCCATTAAAGCTGAGAGATTTAGTTATAGAAGGTGTCAGTTACTGTGAGCATTTGTAATTTGTACAGTATGATCACTTTTCTTGCAAGAAATGTATGTTTCGTGACACATACTTTTCATTTGTCACATGTTCGTTGGCAAATATTACACACACACACACACACACACACACACGCGCGCACACACACACACACACACACACACACACACACACACACACACACACACACACACACACCTCTCTCTTACCCTTCTCTGGATTTGGGCAGTGTTGTGTGTTCTAGGGCGGTGGTGGCGAAGTCCATAGAGACTTGGATTGGCAAATGGAAGGTCACCAGTTCAAGTCCCAGAAAGACCAAGTGCTACCAAGGTGTCCCTGAGCAAGGCACAGTTCCCTACACTGCTCCCCGGGTGCCGTACATAATGGCAGCCCACTGCTCCTAACACTAGGATGGGTCAAATGCAGAGAAACCGTTTCGTTACATAGTACCTGTACTACGTAATGACAATAAGTTGAATCTTCAATCTTCTTCTTCTTGGTAAGCAAAGTCAGCCAGTTGGCTTAGTGCCCCTCTGTCAGGATACACACACACACACACACACACACACACACACACACACACACACACACACACACACACACACACACACACACACACACACACACACACAGAGGGATTATATGGCGCAGGATGATGGGCGTGGGGGGGGTTTAATTGGAGGGGAGGGGGGGGTGGTATGGCTGTTAAGAGAGGATGAACCTATTAAAAAAAATCTGACTCCAACAGAAAAAACACACACTGTAACCCTGTACTGCAACCCAACTGTGCACTGAGTGCTGTTATCACTGCTGCAGTTTAGACCTCAGAGCAGCTGTTAATAAAGCCGCTGCAGACACCTGTTACTACACACACACACACACACACACACACACACACACACACACACACACACACACACACACACACACACACACACACACACACACACACACACACACCACACACACACACACACACACACACACACACACACACACACACACACACACACACACACACATCTGATCAACACACACATGATACAATATCGCAGTGTAAGCTATTATAGGACTATGGACTTTACAGTACTTTAACATGCTTTTGGGTAAGGATGTCACTGTAAAAAAATAATAAGTATTGTTATTAACTTGTCACACACTGATTATTTACTTATTATACTGCACTTTTTTACAAGAAAAGGTTTGACAAAGACACTGAATGCTCTTATTTTCAACCTGGCTCCGTCCTTTGCATGAGCTCAACCAAATCCCCACAGATTGCATCAAAAACTTCATCAGGTTCCCTATTCGCATTGTGTTTATTTATTATAGAGCAACAGGAAAGGTAGAAGATAGGGAGGGGGTAACACTCAGCAACGGGCCCCTGTTAAAAAAGCAAAGCAAAACAGATGGGTCAGTGGGAAAGCAACATAATCGCTGTATGTCCAAACACGATGTAACACAGAGTTATCTTAAAAGCCTACTTTTTTCATTGTTTACCTATAATATTAATGAGACGAACCAGTGTTACTTTTATTATCACATGTACACTTTGAAATGAGATGTAATCTGTCAGTCATAAGGTGTTTACATCTGCATTCATACTGATAACTGTTGCCGTACCTCACATTCACATTCACAGACTACAAAGCACAATTGTTACTACGCTCCAGTCCAGACTTCCAAAGAGCATTGTCACTACAGAGCTGTACTGACTGCACAACGAGTCGCTTCACTGTCTATCCTCTGACACTCACAGGACTACTTCTCCTTTCTGCCTCTTCAAAGGAAACTATGTCTGCAATAATTAATTGTGGAATTTAATTGGTTGCTCAGTTAAAAAAGACATTTCTAGCCAGAGAAGAAAACACGTTACTTATCTGTGTGGTGCTGTAAGAGTTGGTGTCACTGTGCCAGATTACCTAATCAGATTTGAGCTTCCTGTCACCTTTAGGTTTTTGGAGTCCTGCCATTGTTACGACTGCATCACAGGTTTAAGTCCTGGAAAAAGAACAACCTTCTAACTGTTATAAGCTGTCCTGAAGGTGATACTGTTCCCTGCCTGACCTCACATCAGGAAGCGGGAGGAAATGATCCTGCAGGGAGCAATACAATATCACATTTTAATATTGGTATCAGCAATAGCAGCTCTTTAGTGGTAGTGCAGTGGCAGGAGTCTCTCTAGGTCGTCCTCAGACGAGCCCTCCATCATCGCTTCCAGTCATCCCGGTTCTCCATACTTCTGGCCAGTTCACCATCCGCTGCGATGTTCCTGCGGACTCCCGCCGCTGGAAGTATAGGATTTGGGATGACTTTGTTCTTCATGGTTATCTTTACTATGCTGATTAAGGACTGGGGGGCGCAACTTCTCTCAGTCCTGGTTTTAGTTCAGAGTGTCCTTCTCCTAGATGGGTTGCCTTCCATGGCTATGAGCCCCATCTGCCCCTGCTATTTTGCCCATAGCTGGGGAGCAGTTTAGGGAACGGTGCCTTGCTCAGGGACACCTCGGTAGCACTTGGTCTTTCCGGGACTTGAACCAGTTGCCAAGCCAACTCCCTATGGACTTCGCCACCACCGCCCACAGCTTATCGATATGACACATAAGGCAACCTCATTTGGGGGAAAATTGAGAAAGAGAGACGTTATACAATCAGGAATAGGAACAACTCTAGTTATATTATAACCTGTCATTTGAACATTATTTTGTAGCTTTTTTTCACAAGTAAAGTGTGTGTTTTTTATTCAGTGTTATGTTGTCTCGATTGAAGTCGGGCTGGCATTTATTTGCACTGAAGTGAAATGATCGTTTCTCAAAACCTAAAAGCTACCTTTTTGAAAGATTACATTTGACTGTTTAATTCAAACCTTTTGTTATGTGATGCAACAAAAAAAAGACTCCAATGTAATGAAGTACGATAAATATTAATGAAATGTACAGAACAATCAGTATTTTTTGATTTATACTTAAAGGTAGGGTAGGTAAGAATGGAGAAACCAGCTCGAGTGCGCTAGAATTTGAAGTATGCAGCCGAAAAAAATCTGCCCCTTCCTTCAGTCTTCCTCACAGAGCCCCTCCTCCAACACACACGAATGCGCACATGACCAATGAGGGCACGAGATAAGTTTGTGCACAGATGGAAGGCTGACAGGCAGGTAGGCCATCCAGTTATTTTAGCCGGGCCGGCTCAGATGATTGGTCGTGCTTTTTACAGTACTACGGCTTCCACAGATGACATTTTTTTATGTATTTATTGTCAAAGCATTTAATGTATTCATTGCTATCGGGATGTTAACAGCATTCCATGGAATATAACAAAAAGTGTTTCTGAAGTGAATTACCTACCCCACTTTTAACTGGATTTAAAATGAACACTGCGATGTTAGATTTTGGCCACCACTAGTAAGAAGCATTTTATCGTTGAAGGTGAAGTACATTTGAACTACTTTATATATTGTTGAATCCACTGTATACATACACATGTTTCTTTGAACATCATCCCTATGGTTTACTTCATACCTTTCCATAATGTCAGCATGCAGCGCTCATGTTGAGGACGGCTGCTGAAGTGAGATTTGTAGTGACACACGCAAGATTGTATTCAACTACCAGGGCCATGGTGGTATCACTCAGCTGTCGGTGGAGTGGTAAACAAGGCGAGGTATTAAATGAAAAGAGGATGTTAGAGAGGGGAGAAGAGAAATGGAGAGAGAGTTGGAGAAGCTGATGGGTGAGAAGGAGGGAGAGTTAATAAGGAGAGACAGACAGGAATTTAGTTAAAAAGACGTGGGGGGGGGGAGCTGATGTTTTATGATGGAGAGGTGACGAGAGATGGAGGGAGAACAAAGAGATATGTCACATATCTTTCATCTTGAGAGGGCTGGAGGAGCGGCAGACATGGAAACCCAAAGACAGCTAGCTTAAGTATGTTGTGTGTGTGTCATTCAATGCATGTATGTTTGTGATATCAGGTGTGTGTGTGAAGTATGTGTGTGAAAGAGATTCCAAGCTTGGAATGCATTTTTTAAGCATGTGTCAATGAGAGAAATAGAAAGAAGGGAGAGTAATATACACAGTGGAGGTGAGAGGGAGGAGAAAATATAGATAAAGCACTTTGACAAGGACAAGAGAGGCAAATATACAAAGCAAGCATGCCAAGTAGAGAGAGAGAGAGAGAGAGAGAGAGAGAGAGAGAGAGAGAGAGAGAGAGAGAGAGAATGAAATAGAAAAGGAACATAAAAGAGAAAGATGATTGATAGAAATGGCTAAGAGATGAAAGAATGAGAAGAGACACGGTGTAAAGGACAGAGGAAAATGATCCTGCTGATACATAAAAACAAGGAGAGATAAAAGAGGAAGGGTGAGAGTAATGGGGAGAAGGCAAAGACAAGGTAGAAAATTGACGGGGGAGAGCACATTAGGCTGCTGCAGTCGATGTTACACCGTGTTCAGGATTTAACTTTCCCCTCACCTACTGAACACACACACACACACACACACACACACACACACACACACACACACAGAGCCGGTCCGACCCATTTAGCGACATAAGCGGCCGCTTAGGGCCCCGCAGCCACTAAGGGCCCCCTAGCAAAAAAAAACAAGATGAAAAAAAGAAAGAATCTCAGTTTGATTAATTGTGTTAATATGCCTAGATTGCCTACTCTCAAAGTCATGTATTATATTATTGAGTCAATAATATAATACATTAACCGTGCTTCACCTGAACCTCATCATGACACTAGAGAGGACGGCAGGATTGTAATTTCCCGTGTTCAGTGAATGCAACAGAGACAAGACACCAGACCAACCAGAGAATTGAATGGAAATAAACATCTGTCTACCTATCCTGTGAGCTGTGACAATGTTTAAAATAAACTGTCAGTCGGACTCAGAGTTTTTGAAGATGGACATTCTTACACGAAAATTCTCAAGTGGTGGCTCACACAACAACCCCAGAGCCACAGGTAAACAAGGTGTTTAAATGTCAGTAAACTTCCAAGTTATGCGAACATGTAAGCAAAGCATAAATTACAGCTACGTTGACGTTACTTTGAATCGCGGGGGTAAGCTAAACCGTTAGCAAGTAGCTATAGCTAGCCAGATATATTAAATAAACACTTTGTCATACAATCTAAATGTAATGTTTTTTAGCGTTACCTGGTGATTTCAAAGCAAGCTCTCTGGGAAATGTTGACTTACTGTTCGACATGAAGCTAGAAGCTACCTTACAGTACTCAGTTGATCCGGAGTCCTGTCAGTTAAAGTGTTTCATAGTTAGCTTAGCTAAGCATCAACCTATCACTGAAATATATGGATGTTATGTGACAGTATTTCTGAGAACAAGTCAGCTGAAATGGTGGCATAGTTGCCACTGCTTTACGTGTCTACAGCATGTTTGAACGTATTTGCAGCAGTAAATGTGGCTGTTTGGCCACTGACGTTGCCATAACAACACCTGAATTCAAATGTGCAACCTCTTTTTGTGACAGATTTTTGCAAGAAATTATAATTCTTCTGAATGATATTCCAATTGACAGCTAGTTTCTATGTGAACATTATGAGATGGACAGCCAGAGAGAATACATGAAAAACTGTTATGAAATACTATATGACAAAACAAGAATACAGTTTCAGTGATTTGTAAAATATCCATAAAGAAACATCTGCTTACAGTTCTGTTTCATATGGGTGTTGAGAGAGGTATCCATAGATCTCTTAATGTTGCTCTCAAAGTGCACCAGAGTGATGCTTTTAACTTCAATATTTAAAAAAAAAAAGAAGCATGCCCCCGGACCCCCCTAGAGGAGGTGAGGACCCCCCTAGAAGAGGTTAGGTCCACAGTGTTTACATGCTTATTTATACAATACGTGTGCTTATGCTAACATAAGACAAAAGTTGGTTCCGTGTTGTGTGTAGTGAGAACGCGCTAGAGTGAGGGGGGCCCCCAAGCCAAAGCTCGCTTAGGGCCCCCAAAAGTCTAGGGCCGGCCCTGCACACATACACACGCACACACACACCTCTACACACAACAAATGTTTAATGAACAATATTGGATTTATATTCTTGATTTCATGGGTTATTTGGGATTTATATGTACTTATTACATACAGTGTTTGCCTTACTGTCTCACAGAAAGAATATGTTTTATTTACCTATTTTACTATTTCCGTTTAGTATGAGAGTCTCTTAGCTGTGTTTGGTTGTCATGTCCTAGTGTCTCTTCTCTCCTTTGCTGCACACACACAATCTCTTTTGGCTGAAAAAGCATATCGCATTCATCTGAGTTTCATTTATTAATTTTAAAGTGGGAATCGAGCCTAAGAGGACCCTCTGTTCTCTGGAGTCGGGCCATAGTGCCAAAACAAAAGGGAGAACCCTGCTGCTTGTTCAAGTGACATCGAGTCAGGGAAATAAAGTGTGTTTTAAAACTCTACGGACACAATATATAGAGTGGAGTGGTAGACTGGTGACAGGGAGAGGGGCACATCCTTCAGCTTGAATTGAACACTGGATGTTGCGGTTTGGTGTCATTTGGCCACCAAGGCACTACAACTGAAATATTTTGAATGCAAAATGCGAAGCTGGCCAGGGCAACACCACGTCTTATTCGCCTCCTCCGAGGAAAAACATTGTTCTCATGCTCTGTACCGGTGACAGGTGACAGGGAGGTTTGGGCATTGCCACTGAAACAGAAGCATATGTCTGAGCATGTCACAGCCTCAGGGGAAACAACACATGGAACTGTAGCAAAAATATCTGCTTCTTTTTACTGTTATAGTTCTCTCCACTATATTCTGAGTCAATTCTTCCTCTTCTACAGAATGATCATTTTTTATGATTACTCTGCACTTATAAGATTGTCTTTCATTGTAATCACATAGTATATAGTTATGCGTGTGGATTTTGTGTATAACATTACATAGTGTATTAAAGAGGACATTAAAGTGTCTCTACTGTGACATGTCTCCATGCTTTAATGTTCAAAAAGCTCTTTATTTTCCTCATACTGTCTGTACTGCAGCACCTCTTTTAACCCTCTGTCTGAAACCAGAGCCCAGTCTGCTCTGATTGGTTAGCTGGCCGACTCTGTTGTGATTGGTCAACTGCTTAGAGATGTGACGTACAATGTGTTGGAGCGCTGGCTAATTGAAGCGCGAGTGTTACATCGTGATGTCACTATGTTCAAGAAGTAAACAAAGGGGTCACATGGAGGCATTTCAGGCAGGGGGGGGGAGTGTGTGGGAGAGAAACTCTGTCTGAGTTAGGTTTGTGGATTTGACCTTTGCAGACCATTTACATGCACTAAAACCTATAACACACTACAGGAAAGGTAAAACCCTCAAAAGTAGAATGGGGCTCTTTTTAAGTATTTGTCTTTATTAAGTATTTTTACGCATATAGTGTAAACCTTGCACTTTGTGATCTGGCAGTTCTGTACTCAATTAAGTTCATGAGAATAAAGTGAATTTGATAGATTGGTACGTACAAGGATAGAGACTGACAAAGAGAGTAAAATGAGAAATGGAGAGAGAAAGAACATCTGACAGCCAGAAAAAGAAGAAGGGGAAAAACTAGGGGGGGGGGGGGTGATGGGAAAGAGGACCTGACAGCCTCTGAAAGATAGAGAGGAGAGAGAGGAAGGGACTGAATGAGGTGAGGAATAAATGGAGAGAAGAAGAGAGGAGAGCGATGAAGTGAAAATGAGCAGGAGAATACAGAGAGGAAGAGAGAAAGAGAGAGTGGAGTCTCGCGCTCATCAGTCAGAGCTGCTCATCCGGCGGCGGCTGCTGCCTTTGTCCCGGTGACGGATCCTCGCTGTCTGCACGACGCTCGCCACCAACACCATTACAGCACATTACTGATGTACACACAGACAGAAACACACACAGCGGAGCGGGAACAACACATTTAACAAGCTGGTGGTAGCACAACGAGACATTTAGCAAACACACATACAGGGGTGTTTGGTGTGAAATATACACACAGAGATACACAAATCTAAATAGATAAATAAATAGATATGTTGTACTATTGATCCTACTCTATGTTCTGCAAACGTTATCTGGATTAGAACATGATATCTCAGGAACGCCTCGAGTATTGTTCTTCAAATCTTGCTCAAACATTCACTTGGACTCCAGGATCGGCTGGCATTTTTGCTTAAACGATTAATCGATTTGAAATCAAAATCGCGATTTTAAATGACGCAATTATCAAATCGCAAAGCCTGCGTTGTTTTTTTTTCTCGTGTGTCAGTCATCCACAACAATCAGAAGTGCTGTGCTCCACATGTACCAGCCATTGTTAACCAATCAGAAGTGGCCCATGATAGAAGGTGATAGACAGATTGATCCAATCACCTGCCAAGTATTTTTGAAAGTGCCTGCCCTTTCCAAATGGCTTCCAATGGAGCTTTCCTAGATGGTTTGGTGAAACAAACCATCTGAGTCAGGTTAGTAATGCTCCATCACACGTTTCTATTACAGGGTGAATCTTAAACTGAAGCTTAACTTTAAAGCAACCCAACGGAAGTCTCATGTAAGTTTAGTTCTTTCACTCGTAGCTCGGGCTGCTAGAGACGGGAGCATGTTGATGCGACCTTCCTAGCCGGAGATATGGCCGCATTTTACAATAAACTTCCGTTGGGTCGCTTAAAAACAAATATCGCAAATCGAATCGCAATATCTGTCAGAAAAATCACAATTAGATTATTTCCCCAAATCGTGCAGCCCTAGTTCAGGACTGTTTCACCTCCGACAGAAAAATGATTTGTTGCATCTTTAACCACACAGAGCATTGAAGTCAGGACACCTGTACATCGGTGCAGCGAGACGAAAAGTAAACAAAAGTAGCAGCAATCTAACTTATTGATGAGTCTCAATAGCAACATCTGATCACAGGTGTTTGCATCAACACCTGGTCCTTCTTATAACCATTTTTCTAGACGAGTTAGTTCTCAATTTTCTCACATTATCAATCTGTGTCCCGATGCCTGGCTTTGGATATCCGTCGATAGCAGTGTTTAATTAAATCATTGTCTTATGTGTAAGGCAACATAAACATTGCTTTCCTAACTTTGTAAACATCTTTCAAAATATGAACTCAAAGTAACAAATTAACTGGACTGTTTTTTATTACAACAGATCCAGATATTAGAGTCTCTATCAGACAGATGTCAGTATTGGTTTTGGGGCATCTGTAGGTTTTGCTGTATGGATGTGTTGGACTTACCTGTGAGTCTGGGTGACATGGAAGCAGGATAAGGCTGAATCAAATGGCCTTTAAACTTGTTGGGTGATTATTTTACTGAAGCATACATTTATTGTTTTTATTACAATAATGACGGGATAACTGGAATTTGCAGTCTTGGTCAAATTGGCTGTAAATAGATCCGGGTTTCTTTTCACAAAACTTGAAATATCTGTCAGCATTATGTTCACTCTGTATTTACATCTGGATGTCATTACATTGTGGGTCAGAGCACCTCAAGATGTTGAGGTGCTCTGACAAATGGTAGACTCATACTATAGACACACACACACACACACACACACACACACACACACACACACACACACACACACACACACACACACACACACACACACTATCACACACAACTCATATACAGTCGACAGTGAACTCAGCAAGCATTCACTGAGTCATTATTCTGATAAGCACCGTACATAGGTTTTTCACACACACACACACACACACACACACACACACACACACACACACACACACACACACACACACACACACACACACACACGCGCACACACACACGCACACACACACATTCACACACACACACACACACACAACCACACACACACACGCACACACACACACACACACACACACACACAGACACACACACACACACACACACGCTCATTTGGCAGCAGTGCAAGAACAAAAACCTGCAGAGACAGTAATCGCACAAAACTCACACAGAGACATAAATACCTCATTATCTATACACAGACACACACAAATGTGTTTTTACTTTCGACACACACACACTTTCTTTCCCTCTCTCTCTGTCTTCGATCTTCTCACTCTCTTTTCTTGCTTTCATCAAATCCACGCTGACAAAAAGCAGCACATGCAGCTACACTAAGCAACAGCTGTTCAATGGGAGATATAGTGTAAGACTGAGTGTTAACGCGCGATGTGTATGAAAGCTAACGAAGCTCTGTCATCTCTTTGTCTCCACAGTACTACGAGATGTCCTACGGTCTCAACATCGAGATGCACAAACAGGTAAGAGAGAAAGTGTTCTGGAGTTTTTCTCAGTCTTCACTCACTGCTTGTTGTGAGTTTGTGTCTCACTTTCTGCGTAGAAGCTGCATTTCTTTGAGTAGGCGTTATGAAGTGAATGTTATTTTACCCACACAAACATTGTATGCCAGTGTGTCATTTTGTGTGGGTGGCTTTTTACTATATTTTCGTGAACCTGTCCTCGTTATCATTTTGCGGTAGGCCTCCATAAATGTAAAAAAGGTGGACAAATGAATGGCAAACATGTACCATAGTAGGGGTAAACACAAAAACTACACAATAAGTCATGTCTTTTGGAGTTTAGATTGTTATTGTTTCTTAGTGTTTTCTTTATTCTTACAATTCTGTGTATTAAGGATGAGTCGGGAAAACGTAGAGACTCATCTTTGTAACTAAAGTAACTTAGCACCGAGAGTATTTTCTCTCTTTTACTTGTTAATAATGATTCAGCAACAAGTGGTTTCAACACTGATTTCTGAATGACTGATTTTATTAGGTTTTGTAGAGGGTCACTGCAAACCCTGTCCTTGTTTGTCTACCCTCCCTCATACTGTAAAGCGTCTTTGAGTTGTGAAAAGCGCTATATAAATAAAATGTATTATTATCTTTTATACAGAGGCATGAAGCAGCAGAGTGCTCTTCCTGTACAGTTATGATATTGTGAGGACAGCGTTTCACTTGGCTATTTTGAAACTAATAAGCGCTAGCGGCTGATGTGAGACTTTGGGTATTCATTTACTACTAAGATGGCTTTTAAAGACAGAAACATTAGCAATGGAAAATGTGTGTTTGACAGAATTAGTGGCAAAGACAACTGTAATTTCAACTTTATCTAAAGACTCTGATGTATTTAGAGCAGAGTTGTTCTCTTGCGTTATGCTAAATGGTAAATGGCCTGTATTAACTGTTGACTGCACAGGCTTGGATCAGACGCACAACCTATCAATTGAGTCCAAACTAACCTCACAGCAAGTTCTATGTCATACAATTGTTCTGGTTTCTCAGTGTATTCTTGGCTAAATTAAGCAGGCTCTTAAATTCCCCTGTAAACAAAACATGTAATTTGAATATGTATATGGCTCACAGTAACTATAGGCTTGACAAACATATGTTTTACAGAAGTGTGTCGACAGACTTGAGGTGAAGTGACACTAGATTGTGACTTCGCTTTTATCTACAGCAGCGTTTTGGTGGGTGGTCCTCACCAGGGGGGCTTCAAACAGCCCAGGGGAGGCTCAGAAAATGGAAGTAAAACCAAACATTGATGACATTAGATATGAAGAAAATATCATATAGAAAGGCCTAAGATACGTGTGTGAACAAAACTGCATAATTGCAAGGTTGCAGTTAAAAAGTGAATTTAAACAACTCAAAAATGCAAAAAAACATACTTGTTAATGTTATTTAATCCAATATAAACAAGATTATTTAGCTTTTAGTTGAATTACATAGCTCAGATACAGTTGTTTGCAAGTTTTGAGTTTTGAGTCAGAAACCCATTAATCCTGAGGAAAAATACTGTTTAATATATAAGTCTAAATTTACGTTAAACATGCAATTTTGGCACATTTGTTTGAGGGGTCAAATATCATAATCATGTTCCCAAAGCCATCCAGGAATTGACAAGCAAGTAGACTTAAGGAGCACCTTTTCCAAAGCTTTGGGTCAAACCCAGATTCAAAGCAACAATGTAAAGCCCAAATCCCCGGTATAAAGAGATAGAACAAGGTCAGTGTGATTATTATTATTACCCTTCATCCTCAAAGTGATCCGGTATTCTTGAGCGAAGAAGACGTGTGTGTGATGAGCAGCGTGTGCTCTCAGGAGTCACTGAAAGCTTGTCAGTTTTCACACCACTTGCTGCTAATTTGCTGTCTGGATCATCACGCTGCAGAAAAAAGGGAGACAGTCAAATTGCAGACATGCAGATAAATGTCCAGACAGACAGAAAGACAGACTGATGGATGGCAGACATGAGATCTGTTCTGCTGTGTTCGTGTCAGATCGAGTCATTACCCAGCTGAATGGCGTCTTCCTTTAAGGTGACTGTCTGCGTCTCCCCCTCTCTTAATCTGTCTTACTGTCATGCTAACTCTGCGGTGGACTCAGGCACTGTTAAAAAAGACAAGAGGGGATTTATTTTTTCCACATTTTACAAAGAACTCCCAGCATGCCCAGCGTAATGCATTTAGAAAAGCAGCTCATTGTTTGAACTGTTCTCTAAAAACGCCCTCAAATGAAAGCCTCCGCACTTTAAACTCATAATCATTTTGTCATTTTATGATCAAGGGAATTATAGCATAGAGACATCAAACAGTGGGTTTCTGTCCAAATACGTGTAGTGCAGTGTACATACTTAGTCCTGACTACAGTACTGACTGATGTGACGTTCAAGCGTTGAAGTTAAGCATGATGCAAGATGACTCTCGGTGACACTAACATGAAATGGCAAGACATGTTTGTGTAGAAGGTTTACCTTGACTCATATATACATACATTTGATAAGGTGTTCTTTGGATAAGGATATAAGTAGACACACACATTTCAAGACATCTCAAGATGCTGTTATAATAAAGCCATTTTCATTCTTTAAAAAGACAAGACCTTGGAGTTTTCTTAAGATAAAGTGGCACTGCATTGTTCTGCAAGAGGGTTTTATATGTAGATAATGATTCTTAAGTAAGTGCAATTTCCTTTTCTTTCTGAACAGATTAAATGAAAGCTTCGCATTTCGTTGATCTACAACACCAAACAATAACGCAGAGAAGGTTGTGCTTAAGTTATAAAAACGTACTAAAGGCATGTTATTTCTTTTTTAAAGAGAAGACCTTGGAGTTTTCTTGTGATTTGTGTTAGGTAAAGTGGCACTGCATTACTCTCCAAGAGGGTTTTATATGTCGATAATGATACTTCACTTCCTTTTCATATTATGTGACCCTACACCACCAAGCAATAATACGGAGGAAGTTGAGCTTTAGTTACCAAAGTGTTACCCAACAGTGTAGACGTAGGAAGAGGCTGGAAACAAAGCCGGGCAGAGTTCGACTGTCAGCTCTTGTCACTGAAAAGCAGAAATGTTCTGGGGTGCTGGCTGCACCTCTGAGACATGGAGGGAGGAAGAGGAGGAGGAGGAGGAGGGGGATATGTTTGGAAGTTGACAGAGGGAGGCCAAGGAGGGATAGCGTGGAGAAAAAGAGGAACGAAAGAGGGGTAGAAGGGGTTTGTGGTGGGGGTGACAGAAGGAGATCAGGGGAGAGGGAGTAAAAAAGGAAATACATGAAGAAGAGGTTTGAGTCAGGAACTAGAGAACAAGGAGATGAGAAGAGCAGAATATAAAAAGTATGTTTGAGCAACGAGGAGAAAAACAGGATTGCTGGTAAAAGGGTTTAACAGGAGAGACGGTGGCAGGCAGTAAAAGAGAACTTACAGTATCATACAGTAGATAGAAAACGGAACAGAAGAGCGGAAATTGACAGAAATAGCTTAGAAAGGAGACGAAGGTAGAACGAGAGTGTGATAGAATATAAAATGAGGGAACTGATATTAAAAAAAAGGACATCAAAAGGAGACGTGATGGGAAAAAGAGATACCAAGAGGAGTGGATGAGCACAGAAGGAGAGGTTGTAGAATAGCAGAGAGGAGGGGAAAGTGAAGGGGGTCGTTTTGAAGTAAGATAATTAAAGAAAATGAGCACTTTGAAGATACTGTGAGGAAAAAACGAGTAGAGGAACAAGCTGAGAGAGTGCAAGAGAAATAAAAGTGAGAGATGGCGGGAAGAGCTAATGTTGGGAGAAGTGTGAGAGCAAGCATGAGAGGATGGAGATTAAGTGAACGCATGAAAGAGGAGAGGGTAAACAGGAAACGTGGAGCCCGAAGAAGAGACGGATGAAGACCTCAGAGAACAGATGAGGGGTGGAAAATGAAAGCAAAGGAAAGTAACGCAGGGAGAAGGAAAGAAAGATGGATGAGGGCAGTGAAAGAAAAAAGGGGAGACGGAGAGAGACATCAAGGCAGGGAGGGGGAGGCTTTGAGCTGCAGTGAGAAATAATGAATCATGAATAGATTGAACAGAATCTGCTCTTATTTCCTCTCCTCCAGCTTCCTCCTAACATCCTGTCGAGATCACTGCCTCTCTTCCTCACGCTCGGTCATTATCAGTGTCAGGGCCATCTCGTGTCCCGCCATTAATTGAGCTGTAACAGTCATCCCGTGCCTCCCTCTCTTTCCCCCCCCCTCTCTCTCTCCTGATTTCCACCCCCTCTTTCACTATCTCGTTTCCTTTCCAATTTCCCTCCCTTCCTCCTCTTCTCTCTCGATGTCTTCCTCTTTCTCAGATGACTGTATCCGAAAGATAACATCTCCCCTCCCTCCTCGTTTTAAGCTGATACATGGAAACACACGCGCACACCATCACATTATCTCATTCCATTATCATATCATATAGATGTCTATATATACGAGCTGTAGCCCCCCGAGGAGCGAGGAGGCTATAAGGACTGCTCTCAGATGGTTGCTCTATATTCATTGATAGAGCACTTCTGGGGCCTGGGTAGTCATTGCCCGTATCCCCCGCTACGTGAAGACGCACAACATGTATATTCAGTGTCTTTGTAATTCATTCATGTACTGTGGGCTCGCAGTGGTTGGCCCAGCTTACATGATGATGTGCTGGAAGGTGTGTGGTGAATGTTATAGGAGCAGGTTTTCTACTGACAGCTGATTCTAGCAGCAGGGTGTCAGGATGATGGCGGGAGGCGAGGAAGAATCGAGGCTTTGTTCGAAGCAGCCCGAAGGCTTGGGAAAATGTGAAAACACGGAAGGCAGGAAGTGGATGAGATATGCTTTTCCTTCCATGAACAGATAACTTTAAAAGGACATTAAGCCAAACACAGAGCCCACAGCAACTCATTCATATCTGTGAGCAACATGCATTCTTTGTGCATTTCTTAAAGGTCCCCTATCATACTGTTTATCATCACTATATTATAGGTCTCAGATATATACAAAACATGTCTCTGAAGTGTTTGGCTCCAAACTAGGGGTGCAACAACTAATCGACTTAATCGATTAAAATCGATTACCAAATTAGTTGGCAACTAATTCAGTCGTCGATTCGTTGGTGACGTCATCACATGTATTCTACACCCCGTTAAGCTCCAACGTTATCGCTCTTTTTTATCGGTACAGGAGACATTTAAAACATATGTCATATGTATTATTGCTACATAAACATTATATCGCAGTCTTAGTGTCGCCAACTCGTTTCTAATATGCAATATGACTACAAAATGCGTCTATAATGTATTTTCGATCTTCCCAATTCAGACGAGAGATCTCTCCCCCGCCTGCTTGCGAGGGGGCGGGGCAGTTTACACACACACACAGCTGCGACATGCATGCAACACACACACACACACACACACACACACACACACACACACACACACACACACACACACACACACACACACACACACACACACACGGAGGAGATGGCGGAGAGAACGCGCTCAGAGTTGTGGTTCAACTTTAACCGTCTCGATGTGGAGAATGCTTGTTACCAAAAGTGCAATACGAGTTTAGCATGTCAGGGCGGTAACACGAGCAATTTGTCTAAACATTTATCAAAAGTGCTCCACATGCAGACGGAGGAATGCACCGAGTTCCACTGTCTTTCTAGCAGCTCTGTAGCCCCATCCACGAGTAACGTTTCCACATCAGGTGTTATGTATGCTAGCAGCAACACACAGAGTTAACTACATTATACAAACATGGGTTAATGATTAGAGGTAACTGAGTTATTTATTTTGTTAAAGTTTCAGCTATTCTGTTTACAATTCAGTCATCACATTATTTAATATGATTTGTTAAAACGTTGTTTCTTTTGATGTGAAATATTATGCATTTAATTAAAATAAAAAGCAATGTTAGTTTTGTTCACAATTTGTTTAGTTAGTTTACCTTATTTCTTGTCAACAGAACCGTTAATACTATCGTTAAAAGGACCGGATCGATAAGCAGTGTCGATATAAGTAGTAGTATAGTTAAAACCTTAACGATCCGAATAATCGATTAATCGTTTCATTAATCGATTATCAAATTAGTCGTTTGTTGCAGCCCTACTACAAACGCCAAACAGATGCATCCCATAATCCGCTCTGTTTCAGCCCTGTTTCCAAAGTGCTGATTCTCTGTCTGTTACTTTAGATGAAAATAAGGAGCCCCTCCCCACGCCCCTCTGAGAGATATTTGGTTACAAAGAACACAATGGTGCTCTAGTGGAGATTCAGGTGATAAGGTGGGGGGGGGGGGGGGTACCTTGGTTGCTGATTGGCTAATGGTTACACAAGCCAAAACATCGTTATGACATCATTAAGTGGCCAAAATCTGATCAGCTCATTTTCAGACAGGTTTTTATAGAAATGGATCAGGACAAAAAGTGAAGAAATCGGTTGTTTTTCGAGCCTTCCCTCTAACCCAACCTCCTCTATAAGCATTTTCCACATTTTGTATTGCTTATTTCAAGGGAAACATTTTGTAAGATATCTAGGAACAATGTATGTGAGTGTTTTGAAAGGTCTGAGGGCGGCATCTTATTCAGAGACACTCAGGAAGTTCGCTCCAGTCATGATGCAATGTTTTACTCGCAGGCGTTCTGAAACTACCTCAACGCTGAAAATGACAGCGTACTGTATATATTTCTTCTACATGGGAGGGAAATGTGTGTTTCGACATGCGCAGATATTTTATACATCTTCCCAGTTTCAGAGGTGACTTGATGGGTTTTCAGCAGCAGGGTCCATTATTGCTTTGCTTGGATAGTGTCCTCCAGTAGACCCTGCGGGCCAAAAGGAAAAATACTGTGGCAGCATTTCAATAACAGTTAAGTCTCTTGACGACTGGGATGGGATCTGACAGTGCATCACGACAAGATATGTTAAATGACTGGAAGAATATATGCTTATGCTGTTACTGTGGGAACACCATACCCACTTCCTATCAGAAACACCTAAGTGTCTTTATTTAAAGGGAACAGCAGTGCATTCAAAATGGCTTCAGCTAATGTTGCATGCTTTTTTGTATTCCTTAAATGTCACTACACATTATTTAAAATAAACATATGGTTGTTTCATTGGGATTATGCATGTACAATGTTTGCCGCTTTGAGGTGCATAAAAATGTCTCTCAGATTTATTTTGAAATCGATATCCCACAGAACAAAGCAGCTGCCTGTGTGAGTCGAGCCGTCTGAATGATATCCTGTGGATTCAAAGGTTTACATTCTTCAAACAAGTTGTGTTTTAACATAAGGTTAGACTTTGAGCGGTTGTGTGAGCAATTCACGTTTGCAGGAGAAATTATAGGTGTTAAGAAACTGCTGGGAAGCTGAGATTTGTGCATATTGGTTTGGATTAAAGCAGCCGGTTCCTAGGCTACTGGGCAGCGACGGTGCATAATTAGAGAGTATAGAGCAAGATCCTGGAGGGCTTGTGTGTTTGAATGCTGGGTCTCAGCTGAATTGTCAAAGACTGATATTTATAACACAATGAAACAAAAGGGGTACTGGAGGTTGGAGGATATACAAATAATCCTGTGCTGTAAAATGTCAGTGTGTCCTGATAGGTAACCTGTAGCTGGTTGCTTATTTGAGCTTTTAGGAGAATAATAGCGTGAGTTAAAAGCCTGAAAGAATGTCAGGCTATAATCTTAAAAAGCAACATTTAATCTAAGTTCCCCAAGTCTAGGTATTTTACCTTTTTTTGCCAAGTGAATGTGTACATTTTGAAAGGCAGGTATTTTATATCTGCATCTAACACTGAGCCATCATGTTCTCCACAAGGACATCTTTCTTTTGTTTTTTTAGTCCTCGGGATTAAGAGAAACCATATTACGATCTCTCTGTCTGTATCTCACAGACAGAAGGTTGACAATGAAGTTGACTTTAACTGAAACATTACATGTTTAGACGCTTTTACCCAAAGCGACTTACATACTCTGTCGGCAATCCCCACAGGAGCAATTTGGGGTGAAGTGTCTCGGACACAACGACATGCTGACTGCAGTGGGGTTTGAACCTGTGCTCCCCTGATCCCAACACCAAGGCTCTACCCACTGCGCCACACGCCACACAGAACAATGTCCTTGTATCGGCATCTGTCAAGTGGCCGAAATGAGTTGGAAAATATTGATATATCGGCTGAAATCCTACATAGTGCATCCCTACTCTTGACTCATATTTTGAGTTGCCATTTCTGCTGTTGGAAATATTTCTAGTTTGCAATACGAGTGAATAGAACAAGGGTTAGATCAAATGTGTTGGATGCAAGAACACCTGCAGATCTAGCAACTGCAAACTCTTGGTCAGTAAATCCTGCTCTCAGAAATGTATTGCTTGCATCGACCACATGCAAGGTGGCGTAATTCCCCTGGAAAGAGTGCTTCTCCTACCAGCTGCTGTCCAGTCACCTTGTATCGCCTGTGTCCACATCTCAGAAACAGCTCTTCTTTATACCACCTTATGAATGCCAGGCTCACACACTATAGACAGGATATTATAAAACCCAGTGTTAGCATATATATATAAGCTTAACATACTGTGTTAGAATGGTAGAGCACGGCTCACAGAGCAGGCAGGATATTATGGGAAGCTGTGTTTGATAGTCAGGATGCTCGGCAGCCAGACTGTTTCCCCTGTGGACTCCTGAGTACAGATGAGCAGCTGCTGTCCTTCCTGCCTGCTCCCTCCTTTCATTTCACCACCACACATGTGAGGCTGCTGAGGGTGTGAGTGTGTGTGCTTTTGTGTGACAGAAAACTGTGAAAAGCTCTATGTGGCATGTTACATACAGGTTTGGAAGGATAGGCTCCACCACTTTTGGGAATGGCCAATTTTGTCCCCGCCACTTAGCATGAGGATCCTTTGTTAACAATGTTCTGAAAATAACGTTCAGGAAGGTTTTTTGTACAATCTGGACTGGACTGGGTGTTTTTCTGGTCACCCAAGTGGTGCAATTTGGATCTGCTGTTTAATATTAGTAATAATTGAATAGAGGACAAAGCAATTGTTGCAGTAGTTGTAAAAAACAACAACTGGAAGCGTATGTCTTTTTTGCGTAGGGCTCTTAATGCGGTAGTGTTCTTTTAAATCTGAAAAAAAGCCCCCCCCCCCCAATTTTTCAAAAAAAGTGACGCCCAGGATTCGGAGGGTTACTTTAAAAATGTAATCCGTAACCACAACTAGTTGCATGTCAAAAAATGTAATCAGTAACTTAATCTGAGAATCAGATAGGTACCACTTTACAATAAGACTAACCTTATAAAGGGTTTACGAATAGTTTGTAATTAATTTATTAATCAGGTTGTGAACCCTTTATAAATCATTAATAAGCTTTTATAAGACACGAGATAAACAGGGCAACTGTGACCGGTTGCTTGCCAAATAGTGAGCCCACATGTATCTGTACTGCTAAGTCTTATTATAAACGGTAGTAACTCATTAATACATGGGAATGTGTTTTACACTTTACAATAAGGCTCCCTTTTGGCAACTATACATGTTAGTAAGTCGTAAATAAATGGTCATAAAGAGATGCCAAGAAACATCAAGATGCAAGGGGGGGGGGGGGGAAATCAACTCAGTGAACAACAGATACCAAGGATGCTGGCTGATGAAGAAGACGAAGTAAGCTAGGTAGCCAATATAAGGCTTAGTCATCTTGCCAAATAGTGAGCCTGTGTTGATGAATGAGAACTATGTTAGAACTGGTTTATAAATGTTTCTTAATGATTAATAAAGTGTTTACAACCTAATTATAAACCCTTTATAAGGGTAGTCTTATTGTAAAGTGGTACCAAATATGAAGTAAAGTATTACTTTCTGTTACTTTTGGAAAAGCCCAATATCAAATCAAAACAAAACAAGAGATAATAAATAACAATACAATGTGTTTTCAGTAACAATGTAACCTTAGAAAAGAAGAAACCACCAAGTTTCATATCAGAAATGTAATCGTTTACAAATGCTGTTTCAGCTTAATATATTATTCAAAAACATCGACTTTTTGTCCTTTAATAAGTGAAGTGTCCACCTATTGGATCAAAAAATAAATGTATTTAGAATAGAATAATTAAAGTAGACTAACTATAAACCCTAAATACAAATAATTCACTACATCTTTATTTATATAAGAAATCTGATTACTTATGTTAATGTTATTTCTTTTTTGTTGTATCCTGATGACTTTATCTCGTTACATATATTCCGTTACTCCCCATGCCTGGTTATAAATGTTGGCATGTTTATTTGGCTAAAAAAAACGAGAAACAACACGAAGAAATAATCAGAGAAAATGAATAAAACAGAAACAGGGAACGAGGAAGATTAAGCAAGAGAAAGGAGACCACATGAGAGTATGTGTGTGTGTGTTGGATACCCTCACCCTAATTAACCCGAGCGGTCTGGCCTTTTTCTGCATGTGTTAGTGCATATGTGAGGTGGAGTGTTTGGCTGGAGCTGTGACCTGGATCCTCATTTCATTTGGGAGGCAGGCGAGAGTGAAAGGGGAAGGGAGAGATGCCTTCATTCTCAACTCACAGCTCATAATAGGATTGTGCGTCTCTCTCTTTCCCCTTTTTCTTTCCCAACTCACTCTTTCCATCACCTCTACCTCATTCCCCCCCCCCCCCCCCCCGCCCGTTGATAATCCTATGGTTGTGGTTTGAGATTTTTTCAAACTGGTTTTATTTAAAGGGCTGGATTAGAGTGAAACTGAATATGTGGGTCAACTAGAACAGGCTTTAGGGAGGTCACATTACTTTTCATGTGTGTGTGTTTATGGTATGTGTTTCTCTGATCTGTGGTGGATGCAAGTCCCTCTTTGCACATGTTGTAGCATCTGTGCTCTGTGTGTGTGTGTGTGTGTGTGTGAGAGTGTGTGTGTGTGCGTGCAGCTTTGATGTCCCTCCCTCTCACAATGTGTGTGTAGGCCTGTGCATACATGTGTAACAGAGCTCATTTGTGAATAATGGGGCATGGAGAGAGAAAGAGCGGGAATAGAGTGTGAAATAACCCTTTAGGAGTGATGGAAAGAAGTCGAGAAGAGGAAAAGCTGTGAAGAAGAAAAAGGGGAAGAGAAGATGAGAGAGAAAACGAGTGATTAGATTCCCAGGGAGCTAGCTTTTTAGCGTAATAGCTTTGTCACTCGCAGTGGAACTCCACAGACTGTATTGGCTTATCTGTGTGTGTGTGTGTGTGTGTGTGTGTGTGTGTGTGTGTGTGTGTGTGTGTGTGTGTTGTGTGTACATTGATGTGCCTGAATGTGTTACCATGTTCTGTGACCAGTGTTTGAATTGGGAATAAGGCAGCTGCACAGAATGTGGCTTTTCATCCCAGTATGAATGCTGCACATCGCCTCCCATGTGAAATGTCTTTTTTTTTTTAAAGCATGCATACATTCATAAGAAACATATGTTCTAGTAGACGTACATAATATAATACAATTATTCAAAGTTGGATGTTCAAAGTGTAATATATGGTTTAAGGATTAAGCTTTTCTAACAGCATGCCTCTAACGATAAAAGCGTCAGTCAGTTGATCCGTCCACTTTGGTCCAGACTGAAATATCTGAACTACAATTGGATTAGTTGCCATATTGTTTTGTACAGGTATCTATGGTTCTCATAACATAATTCCCACGAACCTTCCTCTCCAATATCTCAACATCTTCACAATATATCAGCACAACATCTCAGACACCAGATGTTTGAACACAAAGCCTTCTAATAAATTTGATGCCGTCCTGACTTTTCCTCTTGCATTGTCTTTGCAATTCACGTTAAAGCATCACTCGACATTCTTACAGAACTCCTAGCATGGCTGTCGAGTCAAGTGTTCTAATGTGTTGTCCTGTAACTGTACACTAATACATCTTAGCCAATTAGCCTGATAAGACTTGTTGCAAATATTATAATATTTATATCATATAAACTGCCACTATAGGCAAGGCCATAGGTGTACCCTTGGTCTGATTTGCCAGAGGGAGTTTCTCTCCCACACACTCCCCCCCCCCTGCCTGATACTTCTTCATTGGACTTCTTTGTTTACTTCCATAACATGGTGTCATCACTGTGTAAAACTCGCACTTCTATTGGCTAGCGCTCCAACACATTGTACGTGATAGGCTGAGGGGCCGGACATGTCTAAGCAGTTGACCAATCACAACAGAGCCGGCCAGCTAACCAATCAGAGCAGACTGGGCTCTGGTTTTAGACAGAGGGTAAAAAGAGGTGCTGCAGCATAGGCAGTATGAGAAAAAAAAGACCTTCTGACACCAAAGCATGGAAACGGGTCGCAGTAGAGACACAAATTACAATTGTGAACCTGAAAATGAGCAGAACATGTCTTCTTTGATGAGGTCTGAGTCAACTTCCAAGATTAAGTTTCCGGTTTGGTTGTCAATCTTCGGAGATGTAAGTACTGTGCTTGCATTCAACAGGACATATAGTAAGCGCCATAGGATGTATGAGTAATCCTGTGGGCAAAAAGTGACATGTTCCAGTAGTAGTGTTCTGTGTGTACCAAACCGAGTCGCACACTGACTG